>JAFIDM010001028.1:63359866-63393664 GCA_023159025.1 Thereuonema tuberculata
GGTTTTTACCTTCAGCATTTCCTTCTTTCCTTGTATATTCTGGTGCTAAAGTCGTCCTTCCAGTCTTGATTGCTTCGAAAATGGTGGTAACAGCTGGCTTTATGTTTGTGTACTGAACATCAACCATTGCAGCAGCTTTAAGAGCTCGTTCTTGAGTGTCTATATTAAAAACAAAAATGATTTTACTCTGCATTTCTGAATGCTGTATTTATAAATTAAAAGGAAAGATTCCATAAGAATACACACCGGCAACAATCATTCCTATTGGCTGTCCATTGTACTGCACTTTACCACTGCAAAATAATTCTTCTGGTTCATTCCAGTAGAATATTTTACCAGTAGCATCGTTTTCCCCAGGTATGTCTTTGTAATCAAAATATCTTACTACTCCAGGTACTTTCTAGAAACAAAGCAAATAATAAATCAGACTATAATACAATAAAGTACAGTTTACATTTGCCATTTGTGAATAGTAATGTGAATAATTTATTACGTTTATTGCTTTTTTTTAATGTCATGGCGTTCAGTTATTTATTACACAAGCTTATCTCTAATGAAATTTTTTAAATATTTACAAATGCTTGTACCATAAATAATCAAAACTTATCCTTTTATTACTTAGTTCAAAACTCATTTTGTCTTTGAATTATACTTACGTTTAATCTTGTGTCGCTCGTTTGAATTCAAAACTTCACAAACTTACAAGTAAAAATAACTTTTTATTTAAGTTGTCTCAAATTCTTACAGCTGACTTATAACTTCTTACTGTTCCCATTCCGAGTATGCGGATGTCTAACAGTTAACTTCTTACTATAATTCTAGACAAAGTTCTAAATTCATTATAGCTTCTTATTCTTCGGCGCCGTTGAAAAAGCCCATAACCAAAAGTTGTGGAATTGTAATAGTAAATAATTTAATACGTCTTGCCTTCCCACAAAAGAAGTATATAGTCTACTTGTAGCAGAATAAGAAATAAATAAATTAGAATTACTAATGTCGAAATAATTCACAAGAGCCGAAAATCTTCAATTAATTGTACTTAATATATTCTTGCTATAACATATTTACATTTAAAATCTTGACTGAATGATATTAACTTATTACCTTGCCATAAGAAACAATTATTCCTTGTAAAAATGTTTAATAACCCTAGAATTGATCATATTAAAAGTTTTTACTTTATTATAGTGTAAAATAACAGTTAATAAGATGTCTTCGTTCATCCCGTAATTCTTGTTATCTTTCCAATTGGATTCCTAAAGGAAATATTTCTTTTACCTTATAACTTGCCAGTTGGTTAAAATCGGAGTTTTTCTCAATTCAGTCCTCATCTTTGATTAGTTTACTATTGTTCAGTAAAATATCTTGGATTGCACGTTGGTAGAAATGTGTCCGGTCATTGTTCGGAAACTCATGTTATTACGTTCCTTGGTAACACTGTCTGTTAAACGCAATATCTTTAAACTCGCTTCATAAACAATTTCTAGAAGATTAACAATGTCTTCAAACGGTGCCTTTTATACCAGAACCGATTTGTTTATCATCTTTATTTCTCTGCTATATACCTTTGAGAGAAATGAATAAACATGTCTTCTGCATAGTTTCTTCGTACAGAATTTCACTATACACTTGTTACTTCTTCTTAAACTGTAACAATCACACTAGCATGTTTTCATGCGTATTGTTTTAAGAATATGTTACATGTTATTATATCTGCTTAGTTTAATAATGATGATACCTAACTTGATACTTAACTGATAGCAATTGTTAACTTATTTTAGGCACTTTGTTTTATCTGCAAATTTTTCTATTCACTTTTAATTCACAATAATCATTTGCAGGGAATATTTTTCATGTAAGCTATTTTATTTTTTTTAAATTACAAATTTCAAAATACCAAAATTATTAATGGGTAATTTTTTTTATAGCCATTTAATAAAAGTTCCTGAATATCGCTTATGTATTAGAAGCAATAGATTACTGTTTGTCAATGCGTGAGCGTTATGCAAATAATAGCTTCATATAAATTAATCTAACGTTGAGTAATAGAGTAAGGCAGTTGTAGCCGAATCTGAGTTAAGATAGCTGTAATGATGTGAACCCATTTTATGAATCTGAATAATTTTATATTTCACAATGTTTAAGTAAGTTTTAGTTGAAAATTAAGCAGTTAATCACTGCAGAGTAAGTATAATATTTAGAATCCTATCTGAAATCGCATACATTCTTTTTCAATTGCCAGAGAGATTGTGTGAATGAAGCCCGCAGGGCTCAGAATTTAGTGGG
The DNA here is from genome assembly GCA_023159025.1 of Thereuonema tuberculata. Classification (NCBI taxonomy): domain Eukaryota; kingdom Metazoa; phylum Arthropoda; class Chilopoda; order Scutigeromorpha; family Scutigeridae; genus Thereuonema; species Thereuonema tuberculata. The sequence goes on from JAFIDM010001028.1 coordinate 63,362,153, forward strand.
TCAATATACTGCAATGTTAATTCCTTGTTAATTCTCAACTGGTCCGAAAACAGCAAATAATTGACTGAAATAATGTTTTTATAAATTTTTATGAGTATTTTTGCAGCTTCCAAAAACTGAGGAACATTACTCTTATGATAACTCAATATCTCATGTATCAGGAATCCATGATCGGTAAATATTGATAAATGAGTATTTATTGAATAAATTGTCTTTATGGTAATAAACACTTTTATACCATAATTATACATTAAAATAACATTACTTGATGAAAATAGACTATCGCAAGTTAATATTCAATTTAGATCCTCAATGAGATCTTTCAGGCCGCAGTGCTTGGCTTTCCTGCCGCCCACATTCACCCCAAGTAATAATAATAGATCCTCAATGTATGTATAATAATCTGTTACGCAGAGGGAGACATCTTCAGTAGGCTTACTACACCAGCGAGAAGTCTATGGTATAAAACAGTTAAAAAAGAACAGAATGGGATTCGAGAGACGAATGGAAGAAGATCTCATCTAACGATTCTGTAATTTTCAGACAGATTGAAGAATAACAGACTAAGCTGTACATGAGAAATAACTCTCAACTGAAATTATTGTTTACATCATTGTTACTTACCATTGCTCTGGATGTATTAACTGACTGGATGGTGGCATGGCCCACACTAGAGATAACAAAAGCAGCATACAGAGTTCCTATTGGTCTTGGTTGGTCAGCTGTATATTTCAGTTCTCCTGCACACTTCAATAAAAAATGTAAATAAAATACATTAAAGTTAGAGTATCTATATGTAGCCCTTGAAGTTGAGGGAAATAATACTCCAGACGTTCAGTAAAGAATGGGACAAAGGTCGGGTGATTAACTGCGGACCAAGAAATCCGATACCCAATTGATACAGGCTTGAGTGAAACAATGTGAAGGGGAATGAATAAAGAGAATTATCCCAAAGTCGGCATCGAACCTCGCTGCTCTAGTCCGCAGTAAACTGATTTCTTACTTGAGATGCTGGGGCTCATATAAAATACATTGAATAATTTCAATATAGAAACTTTAAAAATGCCTAAGGACAGTGAAATCAACTTAATTAAATCATTCTAGTAATTAGAAAATATAGTAATTTCTAATTTCTAGAATATATCAAATTTGATTATCTAATGAAGAATTAGTTTCATTCGGACAACATTATTTATATGTTTTTTCAATAAACGCACAATTAATCACAAATTTCATTTTTTACGGTAGTCATCCCTCGACTTACGTCGGGGTTCAGCTTCATCCGGCAGAACGTAAGTCGAACGGACGTAAGTCGGTTCCAAGAATTAATGGATTAGGGGTGCATATTAAAAATCGAGAAATATTTAACGATAGATACATAAATAAACTATTTCTCAAATACAAATCAACAGAGGAACTGTTAAAGATAAATGCCAATTGCCGACTGCCGACGGATGTTGTCGCTGAATGAGCTGTTGCCACTGCTTATGATATATTCTTGCTAAATAGAAAACTTTTTATTTTTCGCTCGCTTGTGTCTTGTTTAAAAATATATTCGGATTTTTTTATTATTTTGTTATTTATAATAAAAAGTTATTTATTTCCTTATGGGGCCACGGACGTATCTTCGAACGGTTGTAACTCGAGCGGACGTAAGTCGAGGGATGGCTGTATTTGACACATGAGTCAGATGGAACTTACTTGTGCTATCGCTTCAAGTTTCGGGATTGGCTTTGTTAGAGGCCATTCTGCTTGAATGGTCGAATAGTTCTGCTTGGATGTGGACAGTGGTCGGTGAAGGTTCTCACCTCCACTCACAAATCTTTTGGGAACAATGCGAGCACAAACTTTCAAAACCATCTGACAAAAAAGAGCAATACAGGAAATGAGCATAAAAAATGTTGCACTTAAAAGTATACCAAAATTAATAGTAATGCACTTGATTTTATAGAATAGTCGTAACTCTTGCGGAAAAGCATTCACTTAGGACTTATAATCTATTTCATTTTTTTTGTATATCTGGTGGCCTAATTAAAGAAGAGGTGTTTAGAGCTCAAGTATCAAAAACCCCTATTGGGCCAAACTCCACCAAATTTGGTGTGAACGCTATTTAGACCATGAGGTTTGGATTTCTAAAAAAAAAAAAAAAAAAAAATTCAAGATTTCGCCACCAGGGAAAAAAAATGGCGCTGGCAGCGCGGAAATATGCAGTAAACTGATGTCATAGATTGAAAGATATAAAAAGATGAAAAAGAACAGCATGTATTAGATTTGACTGATCTGCTATGTTGTTGCATGGTGGTGCTTTGATTTTAAACCTTTGTTATGCTAAAAGTGCTTTGCTGCTGAAACTTTACTACCAAAACAAAAAGACAAAACAAAAAAAAACAACAACATTGCTTTTGTCGCACTTCGGGAATACCAGAGTTTGAAGAATTTAAGGAAAGGCCCAAACACAATCATAAATTTGCGATTAATGATTTTGAGATTTTAAAATACGGGATAGGTATAAGTACTGCCAGGAAGAGGACCCAAACTGACATCCAACCAACAACACGAAACTGTTGTAACTCCTGCACTAAAACCAGACAATGCACACATGTCCAGCAGCGCACGGGCAATATCCAGGCAATTTGATATGGCGTAGGCAACGTTGTGGAAAATTATGCATAAGCTGCTGAAGTTTTTCCCAAACAAGATCAGCTACACTCAACAACTGCTTCGTGGAGTTGAGAACGCTCGTCTGAACTTTTCTGTGATGTTCCTAGCTCGAATGGAAGTCGAGGATGCATGCATGGCCTTGCATCATCTTATGGAGTGATGAGGCACATTTTCATGTTAATAGAATAGTAAACACACAGAATTGCTGCGTTTGGGCGTTGGAAAATCCTCATGTCTCATTAGATTCCTTTGCACTCATCGAAAGTCACAGTGTGTTGTGTATTTATTGCTTCGTTCATCATCAGTTCATACTTTTTTGAAGAAATAACACCAAATATCCTGTGAATTGCTCCGTCAATGCTGTGAGGTATCAACAAATGTTGCTTGATTTTGCTATTCCACAACTTCGACAGCGTGGATGCGAGGCAATATCCATCATATTCATGCAGGATAGAGCACCCCCTTACATTGGATTGGGTGTACAGCAAGTCTTTCGGCAGCATTTCACAGAAGGCAGAATAACTAATTCAGCGTTACTTACGAGTTGGCCAGGCCGTTCGCCAGACCTCACTCCCTGTGACTTTTGTTTATGGGGGTATTTATAAAGCTTGGTGTATCAAGGAGGCGTGGATAACATGGAGGTGATGTTAAAGGATCGAATAACGCGTTAGGTGAGGCAAATCCCTTGAGATCTGTTGGATTCTGCAGTATGGAAATGCTGTTCACAGAATACAGTTATTGGTACTGTTGCAAGGAAAACATATTCAATCACATGGCAAATGATGCAAAATAGTGTTCAGAGCAAATTTGGGGAGTTTGGCCAAATAGGTAATTGGCCCCTAAATAATTGGTAATTGGGCTGTAAACATCTCCTCTTTAATTATGGCCACCCGGTACTTCTGAATCTATTTTCCATTCTTTAAAAACAGTGAAATTTGCAGATAGTGAATAATGTTAAACAGTAGCTTAAAGGGTGTGGTAGGTAAAAAACGCTGTTTTTCTTGACGCCATTGTTTAAAAGAAGACAGAATGGGGAATAATATTTTAACGGAAATTCTTAGGCCTCCTTTGCAAGTACATCCTGTATCGCACCCACAAACGTGTAATAACTTTTTATTACATTAATAACATCCAAATTTTTATTCAAATTATCTAAATCAATCAAAAACGAGTCCCGCTTACTGATCGAAAATATTTGAAATATTCGAAAAACATGAAATATTCATGTTTAATAAAGCAAAAGCATTTTTCACTGTAAAGAAAATATAAACTGAGGATGATATCTTTAGATTTTGAACAGTTATATGAATTTTAATATGCAAATTTAGCTCACCCATTTCTGAAATTAATTGTAGGTGGTTTGCTTCCATGCACCCACATTCACCGCAAATCAATGATTCAAACGTCATATCTAGACGTATATAACTCCGAACAGACTAATAATAAAAAATGTTCTATTTACGGAGATCTTTCCTTACGTATATATATCTTATCGCTATACAGGGGTGGGGCAGATCTGCCCATTCTTCTTTGCAAAAGTGAAAACTGAGACCAAGCTCACTGACATTCATCGAAAAAATCGCATTGCATGGGCTAAGAAAGCTGTGAAATGGCGCCATGAGTGGGAAGACATCGTTTTTTCTGACGAAATGACGTTTCTTGATGATGTTTCTTGATGGCCCTGATTATTACTCTTTATATTGGCACGACTTACTCACTGAACCTAAGGTAGGACTGAGAAGACAACAAGGCTGTGGCGGAATAATGGTGTGGCAGTGTTAGCAGGAGGAAAGGCAGATATAGTATTTGTGGAGAAAGAAACTGGACTCCAGAAAATATCGGGAACTCATGTACGATCATTGAAGAAGGTCAAACTGGAGATACCAACAAGATAATACTTCGGTGCATGCATCAAAATCCTCTATAGGATAATTTAAAAGAGAAAAGATTGATGTTATTCCATGGCCTTCACGATCACCAGACATCAATCCTACGGAAAATGTTGTGGTTGGATGGCAGAGTCTGTTTGGGCATAACAATCGATATTATCATCTCAATGATCTCAAGATTACAATTTGGAATGCCTGGGCTATGATAAACATGGAAGATCTGAAGAAATTGATTGATGTCTGATAGAATGATAAGAGGTTATTGAGAAGAAAGGGTAGGGGGGGGCAACATATTATTAATTTTAATGTTTTTGAGTTTATATACTCTTGAGTTTATATTTTCTTTACACGTGAAAAATGCTTTTGTTTGTTTTGTTAAAAATGAAATATTCGAAATGTTTGTGATCTGTAAACGGGAAGTGTATTTAATTGCTTTAGAAAATTTACATAAAAATCGGAATATTACATAATTAGTAAAATAAAAAGCTATTGCACGTTTCTGGTTCTACAGTTTCTTTACAGGGTGTAATAATCTTTTGAGGGTGGTAATCTCTCAATTTTCTGTATATGTGTTGGATGGAATGTGAACTCCTTATACAGTGGTGGTCAAAATTATAAGGACAAGGGAAAAAATCGCCAAACTTGGTTACAGTTGGCTGGAAAATTATGCAAATTTTATGGCTGGAAACCAACGATAAATGCAGCATTTTTTATTAGTTTTTATGGAAATATATGGGAAATTCACATTCATAAAATGTATTTTGGATTTAGACAGCACTGTGATATGGACAAAATTATAAGGACAATGCTATTTGTGTGTTCTAAAAAGCAAAATTTGCATGTTTTTTGTTCAGCACACGGCACTCCCAGACGATATAAATGCATAGTAAGAGATTGCGAACGTCATATTCTATTTTTTCAGTCATGCCACTAGGTACGAAACTTTCGGAGTTTTAGAAAGGGAAAGTGGTTGCTTTTAAAAGTTCAGGACTTACTGTACATCAAATTTCGACAAAGCTGTATTTCGAGAACGGTTATTTATAATTTTCTTAAAAATCCCGAAAAATATGGACGGCAAGGACGTTTAGGTAGGCCATCTTCTGTTTCTGTGCCTGTGAAAAGAATGATAATAAGGCGAGCTTGCTCCAAAAAACAAACATCAACGGAAATTAAACGGGAATTAAACTTACGATGCAGTGTTCGAACTGTTCGACATGTTTTACAAAAAGAAAAAAAGGTTCGTTAGGAAAACTTAGGTCACGACCACCTCTTACAAAAGTTCATAAGAGACTGAGGATGGAGTTTGTCAAAAAATGCATTACTATGGAAAAAGAAGTGCGATGATATTATCTTTTCTGATGAGAAAAAGTTTAATTTGGATGGACCAGATGGTTTTCGCTACTTCTGGTATGATCTCCGTAAAGAAAAAGAAATTTTCGCAAACCATAGATTTAGAGGTGGCTCAGTGGCTGGTCTGAAGAGGTTTCGCAACTGGCGGAACCACTGCAATAGTTTTTGTGCAGGGCAAAATGAAGTCTGAGAGTTATATTTACATATTGGGCAATAATCTTTTATCAGAAGCACCGTCAATTACAAGTGGAGACTTTTTGTTCCAGCAGGACAATGCCTCAGTACATGTTTCTCAAACTTCGAAAGCATGGTTTGATGCTAATTTCGTGAAATTACTTGATTGGCCGGCCAGAAGTCCAGATCTAAATCCAATGGAAAACCTGGGGGTATTCTGGCATACGAAGTATACAAAAATGGTGTTCAATATCAAAATAAGCAAGAACTCATGTTCTCCATCGAAAAAGCCTGGAAAAACATTTCTAAAAACGTTCTTAAGGAACTGTCAAACTCTATGACGTCAAGACTGATGAAAGTGATTGAGAAGAAGGGGGAGATTATTAATTATTAGTATGTTTTAGGCCAAAAACATTCATTGTCCTTATAATTTTGGCCAGTTTTTACAATGACATTTTTTGTTTAATACGGCAAATCATTTATATTTTGCATTTTCCAATGTTTTGCATTCTACAATGATTTCTAGCATAAAAAAGCATTTTATGTATACATTTCACTTTATTTACTTCAGAAATAAATTTTTTCTGTGAAATTTTCAGTTGTCCTTATAATTCTGACCACCACTGTATGACACTGTATTTCTAAGGCAAGTCCTTTTGGGATGGTGATTATGATCACTTGTCCTCCGCACCAAATCCTACTTATTCCAAAGTTTGGCAATTATTTGTGAACAGAATTTACAGTTGATAAAATCAGTTCTAATTTACATTGCTTCTGTAATTTGAACAGCTTATTTACAAATTACTTATCTCCATGAAATACAAAGCTTCAAAAAAAGCAGGATTTCTTAAAAATCAACTTAAATTTTACTTTCTTTTACACCAAATTTGACAGAAAAGTATTTCGATGTTCGTTCTTCATCGGCCTATTTTTCCTGTACTTTATGAATAATTATATATATATATATATATTTGTACATGATACTTTTTAATTCTGAATAAAGATGTAAAAATAGTGAGAAAAAAATCTTGAAGCAAAGTTGATGAGTGACAGAAATGACAATTCGAATCATGAAATTAAGTCACTTTGAATGGGGAAATCATGTCTTTGGGCACGGTGACCAGCGAAAGTTCTTTATGACTATTGCAAACTACAAGGTACATGGATAACACAAACCCTTTTGTCAAGATTTTCTGTCCTCCCTGCCTTGTCCACAAATAATACAAGTAATGCAGAATATTTTCGTTTTCGTCATAAAGAATTTTCTGTCCATGCAAATTAAAAAAAAAGGAAGTTAAAATGATTTAATTTTGAATTCCTTATTTATCACAACATAGTAAACAAATAATTTAACCTTATAAAACAATGAAAGAGCAAGTTGCTTTCTGTGGTTTGGATCAGACAAATGAGGGTTTATGCTGGGAACTATTTCTTCGCTCAGGGCACCTAAGGCAACTGGAATAGAAAGAAAATTAGTATCAGAAAATTTCTAACAATTGAATAATTATCAGGCGGAGTCAATGAACTTTTCAATTTTTTTTTCAGATTATTTCTTTAGGAAGTTTATTTTAAAAAAAGCTGATTTAAAATAATAATCTCACGTTTCAGAGTGGTTTCATCCCCTAGTTCTTTCCCAACTAGTAAGGCTTCGGTTTTCTTTGCGTGGATCTAAATATAATAAAAAAAAACATTTAAAAATAATAAGCATTTGAAAGCATAACTACTTAACTACAGTTGTTGTTAATATTATTCTTACAAAAGTTGGAGAAATTCCGCCGTAAACAATGGAGGGCTTTGAAAGAATCCGGAAGTTATTTGAATCCAACTGAAGAAGAAAAGCAGCATTTACATATGCAAGCGAATTCTGAAAAAAAAGAAAAACAAATTATTTAATCACAATAATTTTCCGCCTGGTTTTTTCAGTCTATTACTTGTTAATTCTAATCATTGTTTACATATTTTTAATTTTTTAATTAAATTTATTATCTATATTTATAATGACTATTTTATTGTATTAATTTCATTAATCATACCAACTCCTTGTTTTATAAATATTATTTTAACTCATTTAATATTGTTTGTTTCCTTCCCCTTCCCCTCATCAATAATGTATTCCACCTCCTTTTTGAATCTCAGATTGTTTTTCCGTTTCGTCTGTTATTTGTAACTTGAAAATGGCAATTGGAACTATAAATACCGAAAGATTGTTTTATATTTTAAATATATTTCCTATTTACTCAAAGTTAGTGGGATTTTTTATTATCTGAATGGATTTTTATCTCTCGCACGTTAAATTTATTAGACTATTTACTGATTTTTTTTTTCCTATAGATGGAAATCAATCTTTAACAATTTTCAATCATATCTTTTTTCTCCATCACTAGTAAGATGCAATATTGCACATTTCTAGATTTGATTTAAATCAACACTGAAATTTTAATTTAAATAAGTTTTTGCTGTGAAGTGAATGATTTAATGTAAGTTTTCATTACGATGTGTTAGTATAGAGGTAACCGACATTTTGTTTTTGTAGCTATCAATAACTCTTCTCTGTAATATGTTGATTATTTATATCTTCATTTTCTTTTTAAATTGCAGTTATTTACCAAAGTGAGATTACAAATGCTTTATTGATTTTATATAAAAAAAATTTTGTAAACTTTTGTTTGAGACCAGGAAATTTACCTAAATTATATCTAAAAATAAAGTGAAAAAAAATATTTAATGTTTTAAAATATAAAATAATTATAAAGTAATAATATCAAATCATACAAATTATATAATAATGCACTGCAATTCTATCTTTTATTATAGTATATCATATTATAGTAATATCGAATTATATCATAGTAATATTTTTCACTTCAACGAATTCCATGTAAATTGTAGTTATAGAGTTCAGTTTCCCACCATTGGTTTTTTTTGTATGTAAAAGTATGCATCGTATGCATCGTAGATAGGAAGTTATTGATCGTAAGGAAACATTCCAGTATTTTAAGCACAATTAATGTATGGGCAATTTCTTTTGGTTATTGCAAGCCTTCATAATGAAGAGAACGGTGTTGTAACTGGCTTTTTCATTAAATAAAGAAGGAAACAATCCATAATTATTGATTAAATCAGAATTTCTAATCATTAAAAATTCGTGTTTAATTGAAATTTTAACTCACCTGATTTCTTTTTTTCACTTTGAAAGTTACTAAATGATATTGGTTGGACAGCCGAGGAAGGACCATTTTCTTGATAAGCCACCCATTCATTGGTGTTTCCAAAAGTTGAGCTGGTGAAACGTTCTTCTGAGTCCCATCAAAACTAGCTACGTTTTTAATAAACAAAAATTAAAAAATTAAATAAAATTCAACTTAAGAATGAAATTTTGATATGAGAATAGAGTAAATTACCTAAAGTGATCTTTACTCCTAAACATTCAAAAAGAATGAAAATATCTGAGGGGAAAATAGGATGAGAGCGTTTCAACATGAGATTCCCTGCCCAGCATCCAACCTAAAAGAAAAATAAAGATGAAAATAAGAGTTCTTATTCTTCATTTGGAATTGGATTGTTTATATTCCTTTTAATATTCAAAGATCTACTTTCTTTACTAAAATTCCATTTGAAAGCAATAAAGAATGAATTGGCTGTATAAAGCTTGTGGAAGAACAGAATAAAAATATAATATAAAATAAAAGCACATAGATAGGCAACGATCTTACTTTGACATACATTTCTACAATGCACAGTTGCCACGTCTTTTATATGTTCTGCAAGAGGTCCACAATAAGCATAGGCAGGATCATTTTTCTTATTCGACAAGATTCCAATGAGTTGCTGAAGAGTTATGTTAGCTCCAATCACAAATGTACCAGAAGATGTCTGAGAAAATAAAACATAGAATTAGTGATTTCTTTTCATAATGAACCATTAAACAAAAGGGATTTATATTGATTGTTTTAAGGGCATGTGAAATTAAGATTTACAACTTCTGTATTGTCAACATAATATTTTTTATATTAAGGTTTAGAAACTTCTTAGTTTTTAATTACTATTAAGAAATATATTATTATGAGAATCACTAATCCGGAATTCGAAATACGTAATATTGCGATATTGGCGACTTTTCCAGATATCATTCCCTATGTGGTAAATCCGTATGTACGCATTCGTTGTCCTTATACTGAGAGATACATCATGCTAGGTCACTTAAGAAACATTAGAAAGATAAAGCTGATGTTAATTGTTTGATATCAGAGAGCCGAGAAATTTCTCTGGATTTTCTGTCAATGGGGAATCCAGAGCATTCATTTCTGTAGCTAGACAAAACTGTAATGCTATATGTTGTACACAGACAATTAAGCACTGATCGATAATCGCATGGTTACATTTTTCTCTAATTAGAATATTTAAAGGAATATTTACCGGCATAGATAGGTAATAAACAGGAAGTGCTCTGGTTGGTTAAGATGGATGCAAATATTTTTCTCATTCCTAATGGCTGTTTTACACGCACTCAAAAAATTGCCTCAAAATGTGGCTCCAAAATTTGCCGTTTGCCAGTTACAGCTTGACTGAAAAGCGATCGCTTTACACCTGTGAACGGTAAATCGCGTTTTGCTCCGTTCAGATCGTGATTACCAATACTTGTCGGCGAAGCGACAAAAATGCTGATTTCGCAGGCTTTGTTATGCTATTAATTCTCATCTCATTTCTCAGCAGAGATAAAGAAAAAGGAAAAAAAAAGGTCACAGAGGAAGAGAATGTGGTGAATGAAGCCATTTATTGAAACCATGAGCAAAGAATATCCAGATTTCAGCGTGAAGTTAACACTGGTTAAAAACTCGTAGTTTTTTAATAAATTTTCTCGCCGCCAAGAGCGCTGGTATCGATTTGCTTCTAATATTTGCCTGAATTTAGAACTTGTTTTATTTAGAGCAAGTGGTAGATTTCTGAGCCACTTCCCGGTTTCAGGCAAGTTTTCGGGCGTGTGCAAAGCAGCCATTAAGGATACAGTTCCTCATCCATGAACCTCTTTCTGTGTTCCTTCCGAAGATGATAAATAATTAAATATATAATTTTCATTTGTATTCTTCATTTTTATTGTTTCATTTGAATTCTTGTTTTTTTTATGTTAAATAAAAAATAACAAAAGTAAATGCTTTTCACTTCTCTGTAAAACCACCGTGACATATTTAAACTTAGTAAAAACCAAAATCCAAATATACTCGGTCATGAGCATTCCGGATTAGGGTTTTCAATTTAAAATGTCAGATTCCAATATAAAAAGAATCACAATTAATAACTTAGCAGTTGAAGTCTATTCAAGACTTTGAAAACTCGTAAAACTTTCACAGAAAAAATTTAATCATTTAAGTAGTTCAAGCCGTGGCGGCGTGGTCGTGCGGTCTCAGGCGTCTGTCTGCCGTGAAGCCAGTGTGCCGGTGACCGGGTTCAAATCCCGGTCGAGAGCATGCATGTTTCAATTTCCTTTCCTGTGGTGTCAGCCTCTTCTTCACTTTCTCTTCGGTCCGTACTGGCGTCCTGGAGAAGGCAACGGGAATCCACTCCAGTATATGTTCCCTTGTATAGCTACGGCTTCTCCTAGGGGTCGCCCTTCGGGGATCACTAGGGTTCCGTAGACTTGAACCAATCTACGGATCGACCTACCTTGGTATGGTGTGATAAGTAGTTCAATGTTGGCATTGAAACGTTTTTTCGAATCTTTTGTTATATGACAAATATACAGAAATTCAGCATTATTCGCATTCTCTACTTCTTCTGGGTTGAGGAAACCAAAACACTACTTAGTGAAAACAGGTTCACCAATAATAATAAAAACCGAAAATAAAACTTTCAATTGCATCAATGAAAGAATTAACGATAAGTAAGAAAAAAAAGCTAGTTTTTTATCTTAAAAGTAAAAAATGGTAAAAGCTTGTAAATAATTGAAATAGATTTTTCTAAATTATTTTTATCATTCAGTATTTATTTATAAATGTGCCACAATCAACTGGCAGGACACACGTTCTTCATATGGTCATTACACTCACAAAAATTTTGCTAGTGATTGGATGGTTGCGAAATTAGCAGGTTTTGTCTGGTGTACAGATTGTCTTCTGCTTTAATCTACTTCTGATGAATGACTACTGTATTTTTTGGTTTTCTGAGTACATAAGTGGGCCTCACACTGGCCTCATTTCAAGAACTGGGATTAGCAGTAAATGGCTTAGATTCTTTAAAAAGTCATTAAATGTTTCTTATTAGTAATTGTAGGAATTATTGAGAGTAAAGAAAGAAAAAGTTGATACAAAGATTACTTGACTAACCGAAATTTCATATAATTCCAATATTCTTTTTAAACTAACGAACAGCTCGTAATTATCTTCATCTTTAAAAACTCCTGAAAGAAAAATAGTTATTTAAATAATTTTTTTTAAAAATCCCTATAAAATATATGTTGTTTTTATATTTTCTAAACGAGTCAGAACATGCCTTTCTGATATAAGAACTAAGTTTGAAATAGTAAATATAGTTTATTAGAAATGAAATCAAAATTAACGTGCGTACAATGTTAAAAGATCAAAGAAAAACTTAGAAAACACATGATAACTAAACAACAAAAATTTCACTGAGCTGATTTTAGATTATTTGCTGGGTACCGTAGATGCAAATAGTTTATTAGATGCATCACGTTTCTTTATGGAATTGGTACCTAATAAACTAGCAATTTAGTATCTACTAACCACTGAGCCTCTTTGGTGTAACTTCATCCATTTATTTTATTATAATACAGAAATATATTCTGTGAAATAATAAATGAAAGACACATCATTTTTTTAATGATCTACTTAATATTACAGTTTTTCGCAATTAATTTAACAAACAATTATGAATTTCAGTTTTTATTGTAATTACAAAAGTTGAAAATTTTCGATAAATTCTCCAATAGCAGACAAGCAGATGAACAACGCAACAGTAAGGTAAGAAGTAATTTTAACGTGTGGAATATACCGGGTGGCCAGAATTAAACAGGAGGTGTTTGGAGTGCGATAAGCAAACAACTATTGGGCCATAAGAGATCAAATTTGGTGTATGTACTATAGTATGGCTCAAAACAAACGACACTGAACCGTTTTGAACAGAAAACGCTGCAACCGAAAGAATAATCAACTGTGTTTGTTGACAAATACATGTTCAATGTGATATCCTTGGCGCTGTAAGCAGTACTCGTAGCGGTTGCATAAATTATTCAGCATGTCCCGGAAGAGAGATTGTTCCATTCCCCTAAGAGTTGTCATAATCTTTTCCAGCAGCTCAGCAATGTTTGCCGGAGGATGTACTTGAAAAAGCATTTTCTTCAGCATTCTCCAAACATACGCATTAGGTGGAGTTAAATCAGGGGAATGTGAGGGATATGGAATCTTTGCTCCACTGGATATCACGTGATTTCCGAAGGTGTCATGAAGCAGCCGAAGTGATTCCCTCGCCGTACGACACGTAGCCCCATCCTGTTGCAACCACTGGGAATGAAGATGTAGGTGTCGTGCTTGGCAGAAACGTTGGAGGTCCCTGAGAAACGGCGTGATTACCTGTTCTCTATAATGCACATGAATTACAGTCATCGGATTCTGTTGGTACAGCTCCATGAAGTACAGACCAATGATGCCGTTTCCAGAGACCGCACTCCGTATCGTCACCAATCACTCTGGAATGGTGTTTCAATAATGATGTCTGGTCGAGCGAAACCAAGAATCGGTTTATTTGTTTATTGATATAGCCATTCAGATGAACATGACATTCGTCCGAAAATCAAAGATTAGCCAAAAAATCCGAGATCGTCATACACCATTGCTAACATGGAAGCACAGTATACGACTCTGCCTTCTTAATCGATAGGTTTCAATGGTTGGCCAGTCTGTATCTTTTAAAGAAACCCAACAATAGTTTTAAACTTACGTCGAACTGATGTTCGACCCATGTCCAGTGTAACTGCCGTTCGTCGGAGAATTCGTTATGGCGACTGCCACACTTGCTCAAAAATTCATGATTTTCATTCGTTGTTACTGTTACGGGACAGTCGATGCAACCTTTCCTCTGTGTGACTACACTTCCGGTTCGACAGAATTTATCCACGACGGATAGCATAACCTTGTTTGTGGGTGCTGGACGGTTAAAATGCTCATGAAATTTCGTAGCAACGCATAGCAGGCTAGGTCCATTGCCACGGCCTGTTCCGAATGTTCGAAAATATTGCTCCACAATAAACACTTTCTCTTTGGTAATTAATACCATTTTCACAGCAACACTGATTAATCTCACATCCACAATCATTCCTGTTCCGAATACAACAATCGTCTAGGTGTTCATCTCGCAGTGCCACCCTTCTTGTGGTCAAATTGTTCAGTGTCGTTTGTTTTGGGCCATACTGTATTCAGATCATGGAATTACTATTTCGCAGAAATTTTTTTTTTATTCCCGAATGTCACGACTATGGGGGAAACTGGCGATGTACACTGTAAATTGACAGCCACTCAGTGAAAGACAACAGACGTCATCAGGTACGCCGATATAAACCTCAACATGAGTGGCATCGGTCAGTTTGGCCAGCTTGACGGTGCTGTGAATGTTACTATGCGGAATGCTGTGTCTACGTGATCGTGCGTTGCTCATACAGTTTTATTGCCAAAATTACAGTAATGCATCAGTAGCACTACGGTTATTCCGAACAACTAAGGGCTACGGAAACGTCTCATGACTATTATCAATTTGCGAAACACGATCTCGTGTTTTGAAAATACCGGATCTTTACAAGTGCAACCAGGACGTGGACTCAAACTGGTATCAAATGACGAAGTTGAAACTGTTGCAGCGTCCGCACTGGAAGCGAATGTTGCACACGGATCTGCCAAAGATAGACTGGTTATGCCTTATTCAACTGTATGGAAATACATGCGCTAAGTGATGAAGTTTTATCCCTACAGAATTAGTCAAATCCAAGAACTGGTTAAAGGGGATGCGGAAACGCGCCTGCATTTCTCTCACCTATTCCTAGCTCCGATGGAAGTGGACGATTCATGGCCTTGGAACATTCTATGGAGTGATGAGACGCTTTTTTATGCATCTGTTTAATTACGGACACCCGGTATATTGCAGAAAAATTGATTGTCACACACATCCTTAAAGACTTTAAATGAAGACCTTAAACAGTCAATTAAAACTTATAAACTCATTACCTATGCCAGTATTTCCAAAAACAAGACGATATTTAGCATTTCTGAAGTCTTTTAAGAGTCTATTGAGGTCTGTAATGCTGGTTGGATGATACCAAGCGCCATCTGTTAAGTTGTATTGTAATGGAGGCAACTTATTTTTCCGGCAATTTTCTTCACAGGCAGAAATACACGAAGAATTACAACTGTTGTAGATCACCCAGTCCTCGAGATCCTTCATAAAATATTAATAGCGGGCATATTATAAAGATGTAAGATATAAATTATAGTTGAACCAATTGTCAAGAAAAAAACATTTGATAAACACATACGTATGTATAAATATTAAGCACAGGTTGCCTAAATTTCTTCATTTCAAAAGATAAAAGAGTTTTTTTCCCTGGAATTTCTTTGATTGCATGATTCTACATACAGTTTAATTTGACAATCATTTGTAAATAATATATATTAAATTTATTTTCCCTGATTTCATGCTTTTAAGTAAAGATATGTGTTTAATTGAGATTTTATTCAGAATTTTCAGTGACCATACCTCTATATCAGTTACTTGTGGTACTCCAAATGTCTTCATGGCTTCCAAAATTGGGCGATAACCTACATGTTCAAAAATATTGAAATTATTTATGTTCAGTAATTCACTATTATAATTTTGTAATCAATAGCTAGTCCTACATATCTTTTTATATTTACTGTACCTGTACACCGGCAAATATTACCATCAAATTCATCCTCAACCTGTTGGTAAGATGGCATTGGGTTTTGTTGCAGAAAACTAGAATCAAAATAAAGAGTATCTGTAAGTGGTTAAGAATAGAATAAGATTTAGTAGAACTTGTTATCAAAATGAATTCAGCACTTTTCTCAATTACGACAAATTCTAAACTGATGTAATCTTAATATAATTATATTTCTCTGAATATACAATTGCAAAATAAGATATTCTTCAATAATAGTAAAGCAAAAAAGTTTGTCTAAGTACAGTTTAGGCCAGTGAATTTACTTGTTGAATCTATATAGGAAATTATTATACTGCCTTATGTCACTGATTTCTTTTCCCTTAAAATTCTTTACACTTTACTTGGATTGAGATGATTCACACTACGGCTCAATCATAATCGAACACTTTGAAAAAAATTAGAATACCATCTTAATAACCATTTCTTATAAGATGATGAAACACAAATTTCCATTTTAAATCAATCTGAACGTAACCATAACCATATCGCAATGGAAAAAAAACTTAATTTGTGACTTAATTCGAAGTCACAAATAGATTTCGCCTTGGAACTTCGTTCGGCCATTACTAGTTCTTTTTTGTAACAGACAACAACTAATACAACGATTTCATCAGTTGTTGTATAGCATGTTACACACTCCATAGTTTTTCATATGTTTTTCTTAAGAATGGATACTCCACGACACTATGCATTATTATTCCTTAATGAATTTCTACATGATTCACTTAATAGAATTCTTATTAGTATTGATTATCAAAAAAACATCATCATCACATCATTTCTCGATATATTCTTTTATAAACATATATGGATAATGCCTATTATTGTCTAAAATATCTCTTTCTTAGCACCTTCAACAGATTCCCTAGTTCCTATTGGAAGTAACATTGTATTAATAATGCACACATGTCCAAAACGCCATTCGTAAGGGTTAAGGCCTAAACGCATTGGCAACGTATTCCGTATCCGTATTCCGTATCGACAGCGAAACAATGCTTGCCGTTTTTAACGCGCATTGTGCTCCCCGTCTTCCGGTTGCTAAACCGGAACAGGAAATGAACATTTCCCATAATTCAACTGTTTTCATTTTGTAATTTTTGGAACCAACAGCGTAAAGCTCTGGATAGTTTTGAACTAACGAAATAAGCGCCTCATTGAAATTGGAAGTCATCTTGGAATGAAAACACAATGAGAATTTTCCGCCAAAACGCGCAGCTACGTTGTGATTGGTTCCCGTTGTAACAAAAGAAACATTCTGTTTGGCGACGTTAACGATCGTCGGATACGGAATACGGAAATCTTCAAGCTTGTTCAAGATTTCCTTATAGTGACGGAATACGTTCGTTTGACGTCACAAATCGACGGACAAGAATCCCGTATCATACGGAATGACGTCATTTCACCGATTTACGGATACTTGGGTCCCCAATGCGCATTCGGCTTTACAGTCACAGAATCCGAAAAAGCAGCTTGTGGCAATGTGCCTAACTGTAGATGTTCAGTAGAAAACAGGTTCACATGCAAATTTCCAAATTACGCGCAGAGGGTTTACATGGTAGCTCGAAAGCAGGGCTGGGGAACTGTCTTGTCTGAACTTCTGGACGTAAAGAAATAACTCTACAAACATGACCCCTATGCGCGCAATTCGGCAATTTGCTCGATGACCTGTTTTCTACTGAACATCTACAGTTATGAAAATCGCCACAAGCTGTTTTGTCGGATTCTGTGACTGTAAACCTTAAAAGTGGCGTTCATCCTTAAGTATTGGACATGTGTGTGCAATGATTCTGTGTTTAAAACAGACTCAAGAACAAATATAATTTTTCGTTAATTCCATTTTATATGGAATGTTTTAGTTTCATATCTATAGACAGATATGGAAAACAGAAATAACCAAATATAGCATGTCAAACACACAATATAATAAATTTGAATGGTTAAAAAATATTTTTTATTTTTATTTTTATAAATTTTTCTTTTAAATTAGGATATAAAACATCTATCACTTAAATAACTGCTATTTATACAGAATTTTAAAAACTTTTCATCTTCATTACTTTTTTCTATTGATAAAAGAATCCTAATTAATTATTAATAAACAGAAGGGAGATCTACCTCGAAATACTTCTATTTATTAGGATTATTTAATTGAACATCTTAAAGCTGTACCTTTTTTATTTTGTCTTTATTTATTCTCTTTTATCTTGTATGTGTCTGGATTAATAAATGCCATAATTTTAAAGAAAACAGCTTCTAAATTTCAATTTCAGTTAATTCAAATTTTAATTTGATTGTAATCGATAATTCTTCAATGGCTGAAGATTCCACATTGCTCTTACTCAATGTGATATCCTCAAGAAATTTGAAACTCTTTTCATGGTACCATCAATGATTATGTTAAACTCACTTTTGGAGCTTCACTAGGCGTTGTAGTCGAATTCTCTAAATCTAAAATTTCCTAATTCGCTAAAAAATACACACCTGTACATATTCATCACCATTCCTGGGCTGCAATATCCACACTGAGTGCCAGAATATTCTGTCAGTCTCTGTTGAATAGGATGATAGCCCTTTCTTCGTCCTCCCACACCTTCAATAGTTGTAATATGGTATCCAGACGAATTATAAAGAGGCATCAAGCACTAGAGAACCAGGCATTTCAGAAAGTTAGAAAAAAATCATTGCCTTTAGATAAAATTGCAGATAATACAACAGTAATATTTAAATCCTTTAATTCCACAAATCTTTCTTTACTTACACCACAATATTTCGAAGGCCTTAATGGAATTAAAGGATTAAAGAATTTTATATATTTACTTTATTTCTGAAGGATTTGTTTAAAGTAATATTTAATTTTTAAAGCAGTTAATCATATTTTAAACAGCTTTAATCTTTATGTAAAACTCCAATTTTTAATACAAAGATAATGAAAGATCCTTATAGAATAAATTGCGAGTTGCTGATGCATTTGTCATCAATCAGCAGCATTAACAGAATATTAATGAGAGAACATTTTATCTAATCACAATATCTATTCCTATTTTTTTAAAAATTTGTGCTCATACAAAATTTATAATTCAATAACTCATCATCGATTGTGTTGTTGTTTCCTTTTTTTATTTTTAGAAAACTGCTAGTCTTTTGTTATTTGTTTACTACAAAGTTCTCTTATGCTTCTTCAGCCATTTTTACAGTCATATAATTTTTTATGCTGTAGGCCTCCCCTTGGTGGTGTATTAGTTTAATCTGACACACTGACCAGGTAGATTGGAAGATACAGTTTATATCTATTGAAAGGTTTCATTGTTTTTGTTTTGTTTTGTGAACATATACTGAGAGGGTTTTCGAGGCCTTCCACAGGAAATCATTATGTAATGGCTTCAAACCGGAAGTGAAAGTGAAAAAGAGGCAGAGAAGCACAAGAAGGAAACAAAGATCTTTTACGGCTCCGGATCTCAAGTTCCGACACATCAGCCTCGTGGGATGCCATCATCTAGACAGTAACTTTAATATGATCGGAAAGTGAAAGATTGCTTTTGATTGTAGAGAAGTAATTTTAAATATATTTAAGCCTTCGAGCATAACAATGTTGGTATACAGTATGGCCGGGAAGTTCCCGTACTCCTTCATTGGTAGTCAGATTTTAAGAAACTATTTCCACATTAAGTGTCCAATGCGCCTGTGTGTTCTCAATCATGCCGCCACGTCCTATTTGACATTTTTTGGAGCATGTCTGGTGTGATTGTTCGAAATACATCCTCAACTGCATTGCGCAATTCTTCAGTTGTAGCATAACGACGTTCAGACACAGAAACCTTGATGATTCCCCACAATTGTCAGGCGTCGTGAGGTCAGGACTTCGTGGTGGCCATTTCAATGGAGCTGGCGAAGCTGGAGTACCGCGACCAATCCAGCGTAATCCTGGAAAATGTTCATAAAGAAACCCGCGCACAGTAAGAGCGAAGTGAGCAGGTGCCCTGTGCTGCTGTAGCCATACGCGTTCCATCATACCCGGGTCTTCAGGCTGTAGGATTAATTATGTTTGTAACATGTGTAAATAAGTTTCGCCATTAACATGACCATCAAACTAATACGGCCCAAACAAATGACGTGATGTCATCGGAGTCAATATCAGTACGTGAGGTGGATCCCTCTCCAACTCCAGTGTGTAATAACCGTTCTCTTTCGCCCAAAAGATAACATTTCCAACACGAACACCTGCATTCTAGTGTCAACAATTGAAACAACATTCAGTACTAAATATTTACGGTTATTACTACGTAATTGGAGGTACTTATCGGCCACACTGTAGATAAATAACAACAGAACGGTCTTTAAAAATCCATGCTAAAATAATGTTTTTTTATATGAAAACTTTGGTCAGGCTTTAACTTAATTCTATGTTTCAATGCCACTTAAAGATGTTAGTAAGATAAAATTTAAACACATACTAACCGAATTGACAGACATTGATCTTGTTTCTTTAGCGACCGGATCATAAAATGCAGCTGTAACAACACATGATCCGCAAATACCTGCTCGACACATGAATTTCGTTCCAGTCAAATAGGCTTCATCACGTAAGAAATCCACAAGTTTCGTCGTGGCAGAGTATTTATCTGAAACTATTAATATCAAGTTAACATATTTATTTTGTAAGAGATTATTACTTAGTAGGAACTTATTAACTAAGAACAATCTTTTATCAAATAGTAGTATTTTACTTCAATACTACTTTTACTTGTAACCTAAAATGAAGGAATGTTGAGATGCTGACCCATGTCGTCCACTGTTGTTGTTTGTCTGAAAATGTATATTTTTATTCTAGCTTTTTAGGGGACGTCACAAAATCTACTGAAATGAAGCTGTATTGTAGTAATACACATCTCAGGCACTACCTGTCAGGCTCGATGAAATTAAAATTTCTAATAATGTTAAATGAATTTTAAAAGTAATTGGATATATTTTTGTTATTTAAAAAAAAATATATCAAATGACTAATAAAATACGAATTTTGTATCATAGATTTAACATTAAGAGATTGTTTTTTTCTGTGTTCAATCTTAAACGATATGATCGACTTCTTTTGACTAAAATAATTACCGGATTGCCAAATTCTGCTTGTGTTCCAATATCATCGAAATCGGAAGTGTCGCTTTGGGATAGAAATAAAACAACCATGTTTTTTATAGAGGATAACACAAAATATTCATCTTCAAACAAACTGATTTTTTTGGAATATCACTTTCTCAGTATGGCTTCATTTTTTCTAAAATACGAACTAATAATACGAAGTACAGATAAAGATATGCCTTCGAATCTATTTTAAATCCAGTTATTTAAGCACATATTAAAATAACACAATAAAATATTTTACAGCTAACAAAACTTCCAGACGGAGGAAGAAGAAAAATGGAAGCAAAAACTGAAATCATTGTTCTAAATTTCGTTTTATTTTTTCTCTAATAAAGAGATTTTCTTAAGAAATCCACAAATGTATAAATTAAAAATAAAAAAAAATAACTTTTTATCTCCATTTTTAGTCTTTGGGTTACCAAGATGAGGGCAGATAGGTAGCCAACTGTAAACTCGGAAAATATTTAGCCAGTTCCCATTTTCCAGAGAGAATTATTTAATTAATTAATTGATTATTATTAAAGTATTGTTTTTATAAGATTAATGAAAGTTATACATTTTGTTAAATATATTATCTAAAGTTGATTCCTTTCTAAATTATAAAAAAATTAATTTCAAAACTAATTAAATTAAAAACTATCATCAGATTAATACTAAGAAAGATCATACTTAGATATTTCTTCCCATTGATAGATATAGCATTGGGTTCTTCGGAATCCATTTTTCTGCTGATTTTCTCTCAGTCCAAATGTTATTCATAAATTTTAGAGTGCTATGAAATCTTCAAATATTCGTGTATTCATTAAACAGTTCACT
The DNA here is from genome assembly GCA_023159025.1 of Thereuonema tuberculata. Lineage (NCBI taxonomy): Eukaryota > Metazoa > Arthropoda > Chilopoda > Scutigeromorpha > Scutigeridae > Thereuonema > Thereuonema tuberculata. The sequence continues at coordinate 63,384,140 of JAFIDM010001028.1, forward strand.
TTTTGAAACTGTTTTGCAAAATATGTCTCCAGAGCCTCATGGAATGAAACTGATACGTGTGCAAAGGTTTAGCACGTCCACGTCCTAATGTTTTGCTGCAGATCTTGAATGTCTCACGATCGCTATTTGAGATATTCTGAAAGATTATAAACATATCCCCGCATTCGTGCTACAGTTGGCAAATGACAAGTGAAAAAAGGAGAAAAAAAGAAACTTTCTATTCTTAGAAAAGACTGAAAAATATTTTAGTTTAATCCAAACAATTTATATAATTTTTTGAAAAAAATCTTTGATTTGCGAAGCTTACACTTATTTTGGAATAAATAAAAATATTTAAATTCATTAGATTTTTACATAAAAAATAAAATCCTTCTGGCAGGGTTATAATTAAAAAAACCCCATTAAAACACCGTTTTCAGAGAATTTTCTGAATTTGTTCAATTTTTAATCTTAAGAGCCATTTATGTTAGTTATAACTGAAGATGTGAGTAAGCATTGAGAAAATTATTATTGCACTTATTTTTATATATAAACTATAATTATTTATCAATTTTTAATTATTCATTCTTTATGATGTTCATGTATTAGTCATCGGTTTCTTATATTACTTTATTTTCTCTAGATTTTCAGAAATTCACATTAGACGCCATTTTATTGCAAACAAGAAAATTATGGTTGGCCTACTAACTTTAGAATATCCTTATGAAAGTTGTTCACATGTAGAATCATTTCTATCGTTCTCTAAAGTGATATAATGGAATTGCTATTTTACAAGGAGCATCCATTGGATAGTCAAAGCCTATCATAAAATATTAATTTCCTAGGTTAATTTTTCATAGCCAGACGAATCAATTTATTATTTGTAAATAAAAGTAATCCTGAATAATTTCATTAGCATAACGCAGCTTTTACCACTTAATTAGACCTATAAAAGGTCGTTAAATCAGCCACCAACGGGAAACCCCTCATTTGGAAGTGGAACAATTCTGTTAATTGAAGAATTTCAAAGTACACCGAGAAAAAAACTTAAAAAACTAAAAATAAAATAATATTCAAATTTATTGGCATTTTTAGATAAAAACAAACTCGGGAAAAGAAAAGAAAAAACATTATGTTTAAGAATTCTAAATGTATATTAAAAAACAAATTTCTTGATATGGTTCTTTAAATATATTAAGGAGAACATCAGATGAGAATAATCATTTCAGCTATCTGTCTCGAGTTGAACCAGTGTTGCCAGTCGACTGTGTCATTTGCGTTGGACAGAGATCGTAACGTATTCTTATATTTGCATTCGATCGTATAAGTATTTACAATTAAGCCACGGTCTCATTAGCTAGTGATGGTAAATTTGAGACCTTTATATACATATAAAACTAATTATTATTTGATCGAATGGTAACAAATGAAACTTAGGACAGCTGTTTTAGGTTTTCTATTCTGTAATCAACCAGAATCCACAAGTCCCAAGAAATTTGGTCCAAATTATATCAAAACATCCACCAATATTTATCCACCTATAAATTACATCTTTAAAGGTTCAGTGACTTTTGAATTATCATGATTCTGTTACTTTGTCAAGAAGGTGTTTGATAGCTTTTGGTAGCGTTCTTCCCTACCTGAACAGATGACCTCGGGACCTTGTGATAAACGCCGATCAGGGATCATTGATCACGAATATAGATGCCATTCAAATTCTTTTTCCCACGATATATATATAGTGGGAAAAAGAATTTGAATAGCATGTATATTCGAGATCAATGGACCGTGTGACATGAGAATAAATTGGCCGATCTTCACAGAAACAGTGATATGGTTCTTGTTTTGGCATTTTTCAAATTCCACATCACTGTCCAGCTTTATATAATTTAGTAATATAAATTTAGTTAACTAGTTGACCCGTGCGAATAATTCGCAGCAAAAAACCACCTTTGAGAAATAATAACCAAATCCAACAGCTGTCGTGCATGTTAGTTAAACACATTGTCAATAGATGGCGCCTTCTCCATTTTTATAAAAAGGAATAATTCGCATGGTATCTTGATCAGTCACCGAATGGTAATGTGGAAATAAATAAATGAATAGATGGACAATAGATGGCGCACATTTTTATAAAAAAAAATTAATTTTAGCAATTTGTTTATTTTTCGTCATTAGCGGTGAACGTAATCTTCAAAATGATATCTCAATCATTGATTTTGATGAAGTATTAAGGGAAATAAAAAAAAAACACCTTTGAGAAATAACATATGAGAAGTTGACAAATTTTATGTTTTTTTATTGTAATAAATCGTTTATTTTTATTAAAATATAAATCTTTGTTTGATTTTTTATTTGTTCTTATTAAATAAACGATGAAATATCATTTTAAAGTGCATTTTTATTCAAAAAAGGATATATTTGAAGTTAAAGACGCTATAGCATTAGTTGAAATGTTGTTTCGCTTTCGAAAGATAAGCTGCTTCTGTTAAAGCGTGTCTGCATTTTTTTAAATTTTAAGCTTTTGAGCTAAAACTTTTGTGGGTGCTAGATACCCTTAAGGACTCGGTTGGTATTGTATTTCAGCGAAATCGAACCGTTCCAAAATTGCGGCCGAACGAAATTTCAACTTTTTGACGTTTTTTCTATCTTCAACCGCTTATCCTGACGTTGTTTTTACAGCTTTTGTCGCAAACTTTGTACAGCTTTTAGGGCATTGGTGTAACTACAAATAAGTAACAACTTATTTTAATGATTTGTGATTTGGATAACTACATAACTTCCGTAAATTTTGGGCTTTTCAGCTAAAACTAAGCTTGACTTCGGATGACTGAATATCCAACTTTATTACTAAAATATTATTAACAAATACTATTCACAAATCTCAAGTTGGTTGAGCGTTGGGAAATACTGTGGTAGATGCGCGACAGAGATATTAGCTTTAAAGACCCTTTCCAATTTTAGGTCTAATTGAATCAAATCTCCTTTAATAACCTAAATCCATTCCACTATGTATCACCTTCTTTATTCTAATCCTCTAGCTTTACTTTAATACTTTTAATCTCTTCCAAATATATTTAAGGATGTTTAAAAAGTAAAGTCTAGATTGCTATGTTTATAACTTGAGCATTCAAAGCAACAAAAAGCCAAACTGTCAAAAACAATCCAAAAAAAAAGCATGAATTAGAAAGTAATTTAATGGTGATGAAACAATGATCACTAAATATTTATTTAATTCTCGAAACAATACTTCAACATGACAGTAGCATCAGGTCAGAAGAATTATTAGTGGAAAAAAGATGGAGGTTTAAAATAAAGAAATTCAAATCGGAATTATTTTTAATACAAATTATTGGAGTAAATTTATCAGGAGTTAAATCAAAGATTGAATATTTTATATAATGCTGTTTTAAATGTACAAAATAAAGGTAAGAAAATATAAAAGAAATAGCAGTTAATATATTTTGGGCTTTTTCCAGTGAATGTCATATTACGATTAAAATTTAAGATTTATTATCACTAAAATTATTAAACAAACCTATTAAAGGTGGCCCATTGTAATTTTGAGCATTGTACTTTTGTTTTCATTGAATATAGAAAGGGATTAAGTTCTGTAGAAACATAGATACACAGATATTTTATACATAGATAGGATTTGTAACGATTAGAAACAATGCAGGTATAGAATTTGAAATATACTATAGAATATAATCCACAAACCTATCAAATTTTATTTGAATATTATAAACCAGAGTTGGAGTAATATTTTTTATGCCGAAGGGTACTGAAAACAACGAAATTTTGTTGAATCAAATTATCTTTTTATAGACTTAATAAAACACAATAAATAAAACATTACTTACAAATTAGTCACTGCAAAGTCGTGAGAAAACAGTTGGAAATTGTAAAGGCTTATAAGACAAATTATATGCTACTTCTACGAGTGGTCAGAGTTAATATATTAATCTTCACAATCTTTCTTTTTACACGATACTTCTTTTAGATTTATTTTTGAATTTCTTTAGAGATAGTAGAGGAGCAGATATATCAATCTATCTGTCCACGAAAACATGAAATGCGAACGAAATAGCGTGTATAAAGAAAGATTTTACAAGGAAATGAAGATTAATATACTTTAGTGAAGATTGAAGAGTTAATATATGTTGGATAAGGTAGGGGAACCTTCTTCTACACCATTGGGAATTCTTGACTATCAAAATATTTTAGTTCGACCTGCACAGTTCCAAAAATGGTTTTAAAAATAAAAAAATTGTGACTTGTAAGGAGTCCTAGATATCAAATTTCGCTTTAATAAAAAAATAATTGTCAAAAAAGAAGTTAGAGATTAGTGAATTAAAATGAAGTATTTATTATTTTTATTCATTTTTAAGGTAAATATAAGTTTTAGAAGATAGTAAATAAAAAAAATCATATCTGATAACGATTGTTTCTAAAATTCATAATTGGTTATTCGGATTTTTTTAATGAAAGAAACATTAAAATATTATAAAGTCTATCAAAGACTATATCTATTTATTTACACTTTAATGAAACTATTTAATATATTAAAAAGTGATGAGTTATAAATTATCAGTATCAGTTGAGAGTTTGACTTCTTCTGCTGTTAATTTGACAATAAATATAACTTTTGACAATGAAAACTTTATATCACTGTAATATCTTACGATGAAAAGAAGTTAATTTGTACGTAATAGTCCTTGAAAAGGAGTTGATGCAAATATTTTGCTTTAATGTGTTTCTAATGTTCCCTAAGGGAGACAGGGATTAGTTGGCATAAGGGGCTAGTTGTCACACAGCTTCTATTTCCTGCCACCGCACCGTGTAGATAGAGCGCTGACATCTTGGTAGTGGGAAGTGTACGTAAAGGTGCACCATCCACTGTGACTTTAGTTTGCTTGGAAGTGTTACGAATGAAGGATCCCTGTTTCATCATTTTTCTGACTGATAACTAAATTTTTTCATCGTAATTTTTTTTTGATCTGGTGAACATGTAGATCGAATTAAGGTACTGCTGATGGCGGTTTTCGAAAGAGTGGATAACTGTGGTTGCATGCATGTATCATAATCTTTTGTTTCTGATGTTTGGGATTGTGTGGTTTTGTTTTGGAAATCCATTTTGTTTTGGAAATCCCTGTGGGGCTAGTTGGCATAGTTAGGTAGGGATCAGTTGGCATAGCTATGACAAATGGTAAAACACGGGAAAAACTGGAGATGGCCAGACGAGGAAGACTTTTAAAATTTTTGATAAACTACAATGTTTTTTCTCGAAAATTGCTGTATTCTGCTCAAGCACCCCTATCCATATTACGTTATGCCTACGGGTATGCCAACTAATCCCGGGTTTAGTTGGCATAGTTGGAAGTTTTTAGGAAAAGTGTTTTTGGGGTTACCTAAATACAGATTTAATTAATGGGTCCTACATGATTTTGTAGTCAAAAAGTTAAGCTATCCGCCGCATTCACCAGAATCCCTCTAAGTATTGCACAAAAAAATAGAAAAATCAAAAACCAAAATCTGTGCCAAGTAGCCCCGGTCCCCCCCTACTATTCTTTTTCGATATAATGCGATTCCTAGATGTAAAGATTCAACATAATTAACTTAGTTAACTATGTATTAGGACTATTAATTTGAATTACTTCATAAATCACTGTAATTACTTTATTGATCTACCTTAAAGTAAATTAATAAAAGATGCCCAAAGAAAGTTCTCGAACTTAATCTTTTGAAACTTAGTAAAAGGAATTAAGGGAAAAAGATAGAATGTTGATGAAGTAGATAAACTAATATGTGAAGTAACAAGGTGATTTTCAAACTAATGTTTTATTTTGAATTTAGGCGGAGTAAAATTATGGAAAAGCAAGAATGGCAGATAATGAACTTCCGAAATTTACCAAAAAACCATCTTTGTATGGCATTCCTAATTACTGGAGAAGATTTGGAGCGACCTTTGATGAAATGAGAAAAAAATCGATTCTTGTAGACATCAGACTGATCTGCAGCGGTAGACAATTTGATGCTCACAGAGTGCTTCTTGAAGCTGCTTCTGAATATTTCCATGATATATTTGCAATCAAGATGACTGAAAAGACGCATCCTAAGATCCATCTGCCCAACTGGACTCCTACAGGAGTTGAAGTCGTGTTAGATATTCTTTACACTGGAAAATTCAGGCACGTTGAGTTCTTGGACCTGCGTGGGGTCTTAACTGCTCTGTATCTCATTAATTTGAAGGAGGCATTCTGCTATTATAGAAATCTATTCCTTAAACATCTTTCAGTCTCTAATTTTCTTTTATTTTGGTTAATCGGAGAAAATCTTAATGACAACCAGATCCTACAAGCTGTCTACAATCTTGCACCCACAGTCTATAAATCAAATGACTTTAAAGTAATTAGTGTAATGCGACTGAAAAGGCTTCTGCAATACTTGGACATGACTGAAACAATCTCTGAAGATCTCAAGCTGAGAATAATAACAGAATGGACGTTGTTTAAAGATACTCGCTTGTCGGGATTCTCCGATCTGATAACCGGAATCGACTTTAGTAAATTATCCGATGATCAGCTTATTGATGTCTACAAAGAATCACTCATCGTTGCTATGTCAGGAGCTCTTAAGAAGAAGATTCTTTCTATATTTTTACACAGGTTTGTTTTTATGATGGCCCTTCAGAAAATAGAAACTCTTAGCCACCATGTTTTCAATATTTTTCTCATTGGTACAAATGACTGTGATGAATTATATCTACAGAACTGCAAAATGGGTCAGTGGAAGAGTGATTTCTCCTTGGAAAAATACAATCATCCAGTGGATGCTGACATCCTGGATTGTCGTAATAATTTGAAGATTATTACGAAGAATAAGGCAGGCGAAATCATGATGTACATATTGGGATGCAACGGAGAAATGATGCATGATGTCACTTTAGAGGATATACCAGCAAAAGGCAATATGCTAGTCAGTCAAACCAATCACTGCACAGCTATAATTGGATACATTCCTTCACATTTGTCTGCAACGTTCATTGGGGATTTTCAAAACAGTGATATGCTATTGATTCAAAAACTTCAAATGCATTATACAGATTTGAAGGAAGGTCGTCTGTATCTTCTTTGCAACGAAAGACACTTATTTATTCTGGCAATAGTTGAGTCAGTCTTCCATGACATAATTGTTTCGCTACACGAACTAAACGAGATCGATTATGAGTGGAAAGAATTAATCGATCTTAGTATAGGCAACGGTTCTCTGAGTACACCATGTTTTTCGCAGATGACAGCATCTCATATTGTAGTGAGGTTTTTCCCTGGAAAGAGTTATTATTTCCGTTTGTTTGACCTGAAGTGCGAGGAAAGAGAAGAAAATAATGATGTTCCAGGAATTGTCTCCTTCATTATTCATGGGAATAGTGCTTGGTGTTTAGACGATGCAGGACAGATATATGTGCAGGATTTATTTTACACCAAATCACCATGGCAACTGATTGCACGTGCACCTACTCCACTTTCAAACTACAGAAAGCTCGCCATAGGTCGAGGAATAATTTAATTATACAGTTAAAAAATGCAGGGTGCTCAAAACTAGTAATTCTAAAATTATTGTAAATGAATTACTATAAATTTATAGTAATTAAAATTTAACCATAATGAATAAAAGGAATTCTAAATGGGGAAATTGGGCATACAAACATCAAAGAAACAAAAAAAATAGATATTTTGAAAAAAAATATTAAAATTACTTTACGTAAATGTTAAAAATTGATGAAATGTTTTAATTAAAACTGTGAAATTTGTAAAAAAAAAAACCCAGTATGTTTAATTTGAAAATTAATTAATCTTCAATGTTAGTTATTTTCTTTACTTTATCTATAATTAAAATCTACCTGACAATAATTTTTCTTAAGTTCAGTTTAAGTTGACTTTTGACCAGGGAATAAATGACATTGTTTATGCGACTGGAGTATTTTTTTTTTGTAAGAATTTATTTGTTTAGAAAATGTTGATAAAGAAAAACACAAATATTTTATTTGCACATTTTATCATAAGTTGCAAAAAGATAAAGTTGATTTTTAACCCTTATTTTTCTAAAGTAAGTTTTGTTCTCCAATATCCATTCCCAAGAATTAATCTAAAGCAAAGCAAACTTAGTCTTTGAATCTTGAAATAGAGTTTACCAAATGTTTCATTTGTCATTGCATTTCTCACTATTTGGAATGAAAAAAGTCAAATAAAAATCTATCATTTGCATTAATTTCCATTAAAACAAATTTTTCTTACAAATTTCTTTTTCCATAATTTTCACTTCATTTTTACATAGGTATTTAGTTAAGGGTGGATAGTGAAAAAAAACTGTTTATTAGCAAATTCACTTATTTCTTGTTTGAATTCTAGTAGGTATATCAAGCAATCATATCATTTCAAAAGATGCAATGTGTTCTGTTGTAGTGGATGAATTGTTGAAAGCCGATCCATTTTGAATCAAAATCCTCAATAATGAATAAATAAAAATATTTATTCATTTTGAATCAAAATCCTCAATAATGAATAAATATTTTTATTTATTCATTGGATATTCACATGAGTTCAAGAGCACAGATTGATCACGTGCAAACAAGAATATTCTTCGAATGTGTTGGGGTTTGATCTTATTTAACACATATCGGTAACAGAAATTCGGGAATTATCAATTTTTTTCGATAATATCATCTTTTTGCAGCTATCACACTTTAACACATTAGCATAAATCTAGCTTAACTAAACTTAATTGGTTTTAATCCGACTAAATAAGTCACACAGTGTAGCTGAGGCGAGTCGTTGCATTTATGCAACAAATTGCCAAATTGTTAAAGGATAAAACATACCTACCCTAAAAATGTACCCTAAATTTCATCAAGATAAAACTGTCGAAGGTGTGCACAAGGCCTGACCCATTATTAATTGTGTTAACACCTATATAGAAATTACATCCAAAATAAATTACATCCAAAGAAATTCAAGCATTCAAAATACAGTCCAAGTATGCAGCGGCGAATAACCTACAATTTATTAACAAGTTAAAAAATATTGTTACCTGTGGAATTGTCCACCCCCCTAAAAATGTGGATTCAACTTACTTTAATCCACCTAAGTGAAGAATAGTGCAGTCCGACCTTGACTCCCTCTCTATAGTGGACTCTGTCGGAGCGAAAGGGAGGCAAGTATCGGGCATATAATGGAGCGCAGACGCTTGAAAGTTGAGTCGTTTTGGCGGCAGCCGGCCGCAACAGAGCCAGAGGCAAGAGTTGGATTGTGACGAGCAGCCACGAAGAGGTTCTCCACCAAGTTCGGGGATTGAGATGAGATAGGAAGGTCCTGTTGATAGGCAGCGACGCAGAGAGAGAGAATTCCCCACTTGGAGAGAAGTTGAGTTCGTTTAGTGGTTGATAGGCCACGGACCGATCTCCAGCTCTAAGTCGAAGAAGACGATCGAATTCCGGGAAAAGATACGGAAGACCGCACTAAGACGAAGGGCTTCGAAGAAGACACT
>JAFIDM010001028.1:63403881-63513095 GCA_023159025.1 Thereuonema tuberculata
TGCCCCCCTCCATGCGCTCTACACCCCTTTTTGAGCATTCATTGACTGGACTACCTTGAGAAATAATAAACTACTCCAAAGCTGTCGTGCATGTTAGTTAAACACATTATCAATAGATATCGTCTTCTCAATTTTTATAAAAAGGTTTTTAAAATAAAGTTTTTTAACGAAAACATTAATTTTAAACAATTTGTTTACTTTTCGTCATTAGCGGTGAACGTAATCTTCAAAATGATATCTCAATCATTGATTTTGATGAAGTATTAAGGGAAATAAAAAAAAAACACCTTTGAGTAATAATATATATGAGAAGTTAACAAATTTTTGTTTTTTATGGTAATAAATCGTTTATTTTAATTAAAATATAAATCTTTGTTTGTTTTTTTTTTATCTGTTCTTAATAAATAGACGATGAAATATCATTTTAAAGTGCATTTTTATTCAAAAAAAAGATATATTTGAAGTTAAAGACGCTATTGCATTATTTGAAGTATTATTTCGCTTTCGAAAGATAAGTCGCTTCTGTTAAAGCGTGAATACATTTTTATAAAAAGGATCAGTTTTAAAGAATTTGTTTATTTTTCGTCAGTAGTCATTAGTTTTTAACTTTAATATTTTTTTTAGAATCAACTCAATAAAACTGTAAGCAATATTTGTTTTTCTAGCTACGGTAGTTCGAGATTTATTAAAGAAAACGCCGGAAGTCCTTTGAAAACTGTTAATAATAATTTTCAGGAATCAAGCTTTCTTCATTCTTGCCATCATTACAGCGATAACAATAAAATAATTATTATTGATTATCAGGATGTTATTTCTGAATCAAGGTTACGTTTATCAATATTTACTTTTAAATGGATGTTTGAATCACTTGATCGGAAATAAATTCATACGCTGTTAGAGGATAAGGGACACATGTAAGAAGCCTTCAATTTGATAAGAAAAAACAGAAACAGAAGAAAAATAAGAACAAATAATGCAACATCTTTTACGAATTTTTTGTTTTGTTTTATATTTGTTTTGTTTTTTTTCAATTTGAAAGCTAATTAAAAAATTTTGATTAATTTTCAAGCTATATTCTGAAGCTTCTTTTTATTCTTTCTTTTATTACATTTTTCCATTTAATTGTAATTAACTGTGCAGTTCATCTTCCTTAAGATTTTTGTCTTTTATTTTCTATTAGTTTTATGCTATTCTTTCTCATTTTATTCTTAGATTTTTGATTCTATTGTCTTTTTATCCATATTTTTACATGTATTTTATATCCATTTTGCATTTTTTATTATTAATATCTTAATATTAAACCTTTGCTGCATGGTAATTTATCTTCTTCTGATGTAGTAGGTTATGATCAGAGCCGCCCAGAGACTTTTGGTGGCCCCGGGCAACGTTTGGATTTGTGCCCCCCCCCCCTCTATTGATGTAGCTTTAGATGTGGCCCAGCCCCGGACTTAAACACCCATGGCCCCTAAGTATATTATAAATTATAAAAAATCTATAATTACAATCTAAATATTGATGACTATTCAGGTCTGTAAACAATGTTCAGAGTTTATTATTTTTTAATTTGTATGAAAATTTCAAACGGATGATTATGAAAGGTAACATATTATTGAATATTAACATAATATTATTATTGAAAATAAAATAAATAATAAATTTACAAATATAGTTATAAATTAAAAAAAATTATGTATTTAAACAATCACCAAAAAAAAATTACAAGAAAAAATTTTATATTTTTTGTTTTGGGAATAAAAATTTAATAAAAAATTTTAGATATAATAATTTCCGTGAAACATCACAAAACTGCCAATATTTTTTATCATCAATTACAAGGTCTGAGCTTCTCCCGGTCTTAGTGTGTGGGTGACAATATAATCATTATTTCAACAGCATTTTACTCACTATGGAAAATGTAGGATCGCTGGGAATCTATACCTTTCGCGCACTCAAGGACCTGTATGGACTGTCTTAAAACACCTTTACCTAAGTAAAATGGGTCCGAAATACCAGGAGCGTTTCTCCGTGATCTGCTGTAATGTTGATACCATATTAAGAAAGGAAACGCTCATTGAGTTTCATGTCAGTTTTAAATATGATAGAGTTAAAAGCTATTATTTATAAGAGCATTGAAAGTAATACGTAGCGATAAATGGAAATCTTAAAAATTACTAAAAATTTAAACCTTACTTATAAATGATATCATGTCGTAAATGTTTGAGAACCTTGAACATATCTCAATAAAACCAAACGGAAATTATACATTATTTTAAATATGCCTCGAACCAATTAAAAAAACAATACCGGATTTCCTTTGAAAACTGTTACAAATTTGAACTTGTTTTTAGAAATCAAGTCTTTTTCTTGCTACAAAACAGTTATTTGTACGGTGATAATAACAACGAAAATTCAGCAGTAATTGTTATTTATTGATGGAATGTGATTATTCCTCAATCAAGGTCACAAGTTTCAATGGCCGCTTAATAAATCTATTCTTGTTATCATTTGTTTTATCGTAAAGAGATATTTGTCCATATTGTATTATTAAAACAAAAATAAGAATAAATCAGAAGTTCGGAAGTATTGAAAATTATAGCAACTACTCAATGCAAAATTCAAATTTTTCTGTTTGTTTATTACTATACAATTCTTCATAATTCTCCATATAGGCAAATTTTCGAATGCCTAACCGGCCATTCTTTTACGACCATTATATCTGGGAAAATAAAAAGGAAAAAGTCTTTCTACTTCCTAATTTAAAAAAAAATTAAAATAACATCATTGAATTTCAAATTCGAAATCAATAACAATACGGGATATGTCTCGTGTCACATGACGCACGAAGCATTATTACAATTTAAAAATTATGTCGAATTTTTCCTAATTCTTCTTTACAAATTAAAAATTAAAATATCCTAATTCTTCTTCTTTGAATAAACAAACGAAACATCTTTGAAAATATAATCTGAACTGTCCTGTTAAATCGTACAAAACCTGAAATTTCTTATCAAAAGTGCCCAAATCTTTTCTTAATTGTCTTTTCAAATTACTTGTAAGTTTTCTAAATTTCATCTTTGAAGCAAATCATTTTTTAAAATTTTGTTTTATCTTTGAAGCAAATGTTTGAAGCAATTCATTTTTTTTTTTTAATTTTTATCTTTGACGCAGATCTTATTTTAAAATTCTTGAATTATGGAGAATTGAATAGTAATAAAGTGATTATGTAAGTTTTAAAGTTTTATTGTGATATTTCTATTTGTATTTAAGAATGAAGTCCTTTTACTGAAATTGTCCACGTCAAAATAACTTTTTAGCATCAAACCACTCCGAATGGATTATCTAAAAAGCGATTAAAATTCATTGTTTAAAATAAGGAAGTTTAATGGAAATAGATGGAAATTAATTGCTTAGATTTTAATGCATTTCTTTAGGAATTCACCCCTTTTGAAAAAGCTTTTAAATTTAAATTTGAGGTCCTCCCTTGTCGTTGTTGCATACTAAGTTTTAAGAAGATCCCTCGAAAAATTATTTGGAGGAGAAGGAACACAAATACACAAACTGACTGATTTGATGAATCTCACTTTCCTATTGGAAAATAGCCTAAAGCCCCGCGAACACCATGCAACTTTTCACCAACTTAGTCGGCCGATTTTGACGTCACGAGTTGATAGAGACAGTCTTGAGCCCGTTTTTCAGCAACTTGGCACCAACTTTAGTTGTCCGATTCGAGTTGTTCCTACACCAGCAACTCGGAAAGTTGCTTGGAAGTCGGTCGGAATTACCCAATCACAGGGCAGCGTTGAAACACGTCAGTCGTGACGTCACGCCCATGGAAGAAATGGCGTCGAAAATGATGTTCGCCGGTTCGATTCGAAGGCAAGCGCGTAACAATGACTATCAGAGTATTGCGAGTTTCTTTCATGCATAAATAAAGTTTATACTGAAATGCAGTAATTGTATGCGGCAGAATTTATCAAGAGAGGTTTCAAAACCTCGATTTATTTCGGATTTTCATCTGCAGGGAGAAACGCATTGCATTATGGGATTCCTGTTATCACAGCCGACTCATTTGCGAATTGCATGGTGTGCCGGGCTGACAAAAGTTGGCGGACTCGAAGTCGGTCGACTAAAGTTGGTGTAAAGTTGCATGGTGTTCGCGTAGCTTAAAAATTAGCAAATAAACAAAATTTTAAAATGATTTATTTTCTAATTCTTGATGATTTCATTATTAGAATTGCAACTTTCAAAAGCTTCATTATTATTGAAAAGTTAAAAATATTTAAACAATGCTGATTTAGTTTAAGTATTACGACGGATGGTTTACCTTGAAAAGGACAATTCCCTCCTTTCTAATGAAGTCCACTGGTCCGAACTTCATGCAAAACAGCATAAAACCAGGCGTCTGTTGCCGTATAGTTAGTTTGTTTTGAGTTTCTCTGAAGATATCTCGTCCTTTGGCTCCAGGGCCGTATATTCTTAAGGCTGACTCGGCTCAAGCCTAGAGGTTCCGCATAAAAAAAGTTGTGAATAGAGTTCAAGGGACCATCAAACTGAATATAGGGTTATGTACTGCACTCTAATACCTACCGAGTCAGGGTTAGTCTGTCAGCTGTAGGGGGGTGAAAGATTGAAGTGCCCATAGGCGGATCCGGGGGGGGGGGGGGCTAGTGGGGGGTTTAGCCCCTCCCTTCAGCTATGAATATAGATTGGATAAAATAGGGTTTACAAAACCTGCTGCCTGGATAGACATTAATATTGTCATGATGATGATTTCAATTACTAATAAAAAGATGGCGACTAGCGTGCGCTTCAGACTCATAGGTGTAGTCAGCCATTCAGAAAAGTCAGCCCCCCCCCCCTCTTTGAAAAATCATGGATGCGCCAGTGGAAATGCCGAAGGGAGCCCGAAGGGAGCCCGAAGGGAGCCCGAAGGCCTAGGGCCCCGCCATGGGTTAAAATGTTCCTGCTTGGATCAGCTCCCGTGAAATCAGTTCGTTTTGAGTTCCATCTATCCAGCCAGGAGAAGCGAAGAAAAGAAAACGCAGAAGAGAGGAGCGACATACCTGGGAGTCAGCCACTGAGTCATTATGTCATTTAAAGAAGTGCAGAAAAAGAAGACGTCGTTGTACGCGGTCACCTTTATCATTACGCTGGCAGTACTGCCTAAGTTAGAAAGGAGGGACTAGCAATATCTGGATTTACTGTTTTCAGAAAATAATCTTTGCCTGTTAACTTTGTTTAATAACAAGATTCGCCATAATGAACGTAGCTTTCAGTTTTTTTCGTCAATTTTCGTACGATAGTTGAATAAAATCAGAGTTGGATTCATTTATAAGATGCTTTACGATGCTAATTTATTTAATATTTTAACAAATGTAAATGCTGTAACCACCGAAATCAATAATTGAAATTTAATGAAAAAAATTTGAGACAATCAAATCAATAAGTTTTTAGCGAAAATTTCCAACTTAAGTTATGAATCTAGTGGGTCGACTGATAGGACACATATATACCGACTTATTTACTGTAGGTTTGTTTTTTGAATTATGGCTTTATTGTGAGATCTTCTTAAAAAAAAAAACAGTGGCACTTCAGTCTAAATACGTTTCTTTTCTTATCGATATTCTGCAATGTGTTCATTAATCTGTTACTCTTCATCAATCTGTCCATAATGCAGAAGCTTTTGAGATTACTGAGGCTCTGCAATTCTTATATTACGAGGAGTTATCTTCCAACCCATGCACTTCGTCCTCTTGTCAGTCTTTCAGTTCTGAGTCAATCATTTATCGGCATTTATTGGTTTTTCTTAACTTTTTGTTTCATTCTTGATAAATGAACAAATAAACACGGCCAGTGTTCAAAGGCTTTTGTGATCTGAGTTCAACTAACTTTTACTTTTTTATTATTTATTAAAATGTATTTATTTACTTATTTTTCTTTATGTTTTGCGATATATTTCATAAGTTGAGTGAAGTTTCTGAAAAAAAAGTCCTATTTAGATTTGTTAACCCATGTAATGAATTAAACAATAGTTTCTAATTGACAAGTAGTGTTTATTTTTTTCTAAAGTATGTTACAATTATTTCAACGACTTTCAATCTTAACTTTAAAAGGTTGTAATTTTCTTACAATGCCGGGAATTATTTTATATTCTTTCGATAGACTATCACCAGGTAAAAACGTGAAATTCTGTAAGAGAGAGGTCAGGAAAATGAAGATTTCCATATTAGCCAATGTCTCACCTATACATGTCCTTCGTCCTACAAAAATAGTTATAAGAATAATAATTTGAAATTTATTTTTATTTCTTTATCCAAATTAACAATCAGCAAGAATTTATATTCTCTTTGAAATGTTGTGAGAGTGTTTGATAGTTGAGACACTCCTAAAACTCAAAGATAAGGCAATCTTTTGTTTCAAAGATTCACTGGAAATATTATTAACATTATTAACAATATTTATATATATATGTTCTTTACGCCTGTACTCTTGACTAAAAAAGTTCTATTTAAAATTACATAAAAATTAACACTGTCTTTTAAAAAATACTAACAATTAAAATTAAAGATAAAAAGATTTTAGTTTACATGACCGAGTTTCGTTCCCGAGGGAAATTTTTCAAATGTTGTAATTTTCTTACAATGCCGTAAAAATTTTCGGCATTTGAAAAATTTTCCTTTCGGTACAGGTATAAAGAACCTATATAAAACATTCTCAGTACACGTAAAACTTAGTATGATTATTAATAATAGTATAATAATATATTATTTCATATGATTTCTGAACTAAATTGGTTAACAAATAACACTAATAACTCCTTAGTTTCCAGTTGTGATTTTGACGGATTCTCTAGTCAAATCTCCTGTTAATCTCGACTTCTACTGATTCTATTCCTTTCTTGTCAAATACACTTACTCATTAATTAATGAAGACCGTCATCATTTAGGGAACATTTATTTCAAAAACAGCTAGTATCTAGTAAGTTGTATCTAGCAAGTCTTCATCTGTTCTCGACACAAGATAAGACAGAAAAGATAGAAATGTAGACATACCATACCAAGTTAGGTCAATCCGTAGATTGGTTCAAGTCTACGGAACCCTAGTGACCCCCGAAGGGCGACTCCTAGGAGAAGCCATAGCTATACAAGGGAACAGATACTGGAGTGGTTTCCAGTTGCCTTCTCCAGGACGCCATTACAGAATGACGTCAGACCGAAGAGAAAGTGAAGAAGAGGCTGACAACACAGGAAAGGAACTTGAAACATCCATGCTCTCGACCGGGATTTGAACCCGGGTACTGGCACACTCGCCTCACGGGAGACCGACGCCTGAGACCGCACGAACACGCCGGCACGGCAATATAGACATATTGAGCATCCCGTACAGAAAGCTACCGTTTAAATTACATTATTCTGTTTTATAGATTGACTAAGTTTTAGTCAATTGTTTGGCATTTTTAATCAACATAGTCTTCAATGTTCTTATCATCTGTAAAGGCGAAACATTCCTATTCATCTTTCCCTGTTTTTGCCTGGGTTTCATCTTGGTATCGCAGTTTAGTAGCAATACAGTCTCAATCATTCTTATAGTGTCACTGCGGGTGAATGTATTCTTCCCTACGAAACACTGCATGGATTTTCGTAAAACTTAGCATACATATTTAAAGACCTAGACGACGAAACTTTTACATTCGAAATTATTTCTAGGTTGATCCTGTCGAGAAATCAGCATTTGGAGGTGACAAAAATTTTCGTAGATGCTGTTCGGGCATGGTCTTGTGGTATGCCTTGAGGCAGCTTGGTCGGAATGAATCCCGGCGAGTGGTTGTATATTTCATTCGTTCTTCTTCTGTGTTTCCTCCGCTTCCGCGGGTGTAAAAGCTAGTTCACCTCCTGTTGTACACTACAGGTTATGTTAAAGAACCAACAATTCTTGCAGAGAGCAAATCGTCTCGATTTCCTGGCCAAACGTTAAATAAAATAAATAATAAATTAGAACTGAAACATTGAAGAGTAACTGTGGATATTGGGCCTCACGGTTGGCGTTGTCACTAAGACACAGGCCTCTCACCTCTTGAGTACAGGGTTCAGCTCTCATGTGGAATTCGTGATGGTGGACGATCGGCGCTGGACACGTTTTCTCGGGGTTCTCCCATTTCCCCTGCACTTCTCTCACCATACTTTCTCAGTCTTTCCGTAAAATATCACAATAGACCCATAGGTCGCGGTGCTTGGCTTCCCGCCAGCCACATTCACCACAATCAATCAAGAGTGGATATTAATGCTTTGAGCTACTTCACTATTTCTATCTGATTTAATGGGATTTAAATTATTTGTTAAAAATCTAAAATTGTCAATTGCATAAGCAATTTCAAACAACTGATGTTTTATCAGTATCTTATTCATATTATTTTCTTTACTATTAAGAAATTTCTAAAAAGAATTATTGCAATATTACCTGCTGAGAATGGAATTAAATAGTCTGGCTTTGCAATTTTTCCTTCTTCATTTATAAATCGAGTTGGATCAAATTTTTCTGGTTCTTTCCATAGTAATGGATCATGATGAATTTGCCATAGATTTCCCACGATGTAAGTTTCTTTAGGGATAGAGAATCCTTTCAAAACAGCTTCTTCTGTTTAAAAAAGAAAAGAAAATTAATAAAGCTTACCTGTCTTAAAGAATGAAATGCTGCAAATTCAATATATTTTACAATACATTTTACAAATCATAGTTTTATAGTAAACACAAAACCAAAGCGGCTTCGTACAATGTACAATATATCATATGCTTAAGCTATTAAATAAGACATCACTATAGATTGGCTTGCAAAACTCATTTATTCAAGTCGTCCAAAAGGTAGAACTCAATGAAAGAGTCCATTTACACAGCACATGGGGTAAATTCATGTGCACATGGGCTAAACCATTCCTGAGAAAAGGCGATCATTAGAAGCTTTTCAGGAAACTATTTCAGTTTATTAGCGACCCATTGGGAGCTATTGTGTTAGCGATCTTCCACCCTAACAACTCCCGAACGGAAGGTCGGATCGACAAACGGATTGCATCAATGTTTTCAGAGCCCAAACACCGTAGAAATGGGGGTACTTTCAGGGGCCAACGCCCCCCCCCCCCCCCCATCCATTTTCGAGATATTTGGTATTGTTGTCATTATAGCCCCCTAAAAACTCCCGAACGAAAGGTCGAATCGACAAACTGATTTCACCATCGTGTTCAGAGGCCTAAACAACGTAGAAGTAGGATATTTTCATGGGCCAACGCCCCCCCCCCCCCCCGTTCGAGTTATTATAAATTGTCTTCATTGGATTTCCGCCATTAGCTTAAATGTTAGAAATGCAACCATTGATTTCAGTTGTCAGCTAAAGCGTCATGCTTAACGTCTCGGACTCATACACTGAGGGTTGTCGGTTTTTTTTTTTTTTCCTCTTAATCTTTTTTTCTCAATTTCGGTGTGGGTTTTTTTTTTATTACTTTCCTAACGTTTTGTTTAATTATTTTCTTTTTATTTTTTCTTACGTTATTGTACTTCCTTTTTTTATTATTATTTTTAATTTTTTTTTATTACTCGTATTATGGGTCGCCTTTAAATTTATGCGAAATAAATTAAATTTAAGACAGAAGCCAACACACTAATTTGTGTAAATTAAGAGTAAAAAACATTAAACACATTAAAAAGGAAACGACATGCTTCGTCCAGATTAACTGGACTTTTGCAAGTAAAAATCTCAAGGGTTGCAGGCGATTAAATACAGAAAAAGTCAAATGAAAGGCCAATGAAATAGCATGAGTCAGGTGCTACAGCTTGCAGCGCCTTCTGGTACCGGAGGGAGGAAACACTCAAACACAGCAACAGAAGAACATCAATACAACCAGTCCAAAAGCATATGGCACAGTACGCTTCTGCACTCCGTCCAGGGGACTTTAATTATTTAACAGCAATGTACGTTAGAAATACTGAACATCATCTTAATCCTTAAAATTCACTAATCCTTGCTTATGTGAAGAATGATGTTTTCCGTAAATGTAGGAGTCTCTCATTATTTAACGGATCCTACCTGTTACAATGACTGCATATAAGTAAATCTGTTTATTATTATGGTGGTTAAGAACAGTGATTCCATAGGCCGATTGGTGTTTCTCCCTTTTTACGCATTTTATTATTTTGTTATTTTAAATTTCTCTATTTCTTCATTATTTACTGAGTGACATCATCGCCCAGAAAATCTAGAACCTGAGAATTTCTCCCATATTGATGTTCTTCTGTTGATGTGTTTTGAGTGCTTCCTCCGTTCGCTGCCAGATGGCGCTGCAAGCCGTAGCACCTGACTCCTGCTATTCATTGGGCTTTCATTTGGCTTTTTCCGTGTTTAATCGCCTGCATCCCTTGAGATTTTTACTTGCAAAAGTCCAGTTAATCTGGACGAAACATGTTATTCCCCTTTTAATGTGTTTAATGTTTTTCACTCTTTAATCTGTGTGCTGGCTTTTGTCTTTAATTCACAAAATTATATTCACTTGTTTTAATTCGTTAATAAGTTAATGACGCTTAATAACTAATAACGAACTACAAACTCAACGGCAATATTTCGTCCTTTTCAATCGAAGGACTTTAACGAGCCATTTTTTACAAAAATTTGAAGAAAAGAGAAGTATTCCTCTCTTTCTTCTAAACTAAACACTAATACCACAACTCAAGAATTCAAAAAATTTACAATAATAGAACGTGGCACTTAAACACGTTCATTATCTCCGCGCCTGCAGGGATAGTGTGTTCAAGGGGGGAAAAGAAGAACTTAAAATCTTATAAAAAGTTATTGAAAAGAGTTTTTAAAGAATATGTTTATATCTTGAAGTTTTTATTAAGCTATTTGGAATTTTCTAAAACACAAGGACATTGGAAGATTATATCAGGAATTTTCTAAAAAACAAGGACATTGGAAGAATATATCAGGAAAGGACTTTAAAATTTTTAATATTTTAAAATTTAAAATTTAAAGTTTTAAAAGAATTAATTTCTAACAATTGTTATTTGACTTTAATAATTTGAACGTGTTTAAGTGCCACGTTCTATTATTGTAAATTTTTTGAATTCTTGAGTTGTGATATTAGTGTTTAGTTTAGAAGAAAGAGAGGAATTGTTCTCTTTTCTTCAAATTTTGGTAAAAAATGGCTCGTTAAAGTCCTTCGATTGAAAAGGACGAAATATTGCCGTTGAGTTTGTAGTTCGTTATTAGTTATTAAATGTTATTTGCAAAGCTTTTGAGAAATTAAGTAAGTTAATGACGCTTTTAGTTAATTTCTGCCACAGCCTGAGCTAGCTTTCCTCGACACTTCCTTGTTCCGACTAGTTCTCTCTCTCTTTTTACTCACGTCCTTTTTCTTCCCGTGATCGTGGTTTGCTTTGGGCAAGTACTCTATTACCCTGGTTTCACGGGAAAAATAGTCGATTTAGAAAACTCGTTCGGTTCTGTGACGAATGTTTGTGACGCATCCGAAACGAGTAATCGTATCTTGAGTGAATTCACGAGAGAAGAAGAAAAACCAGTTTTTTGCAATGCATCCTGGGATCGAGTTGTCATGCAATGCATCCTGGGAATGTGCTAAACCAAAATGGCGCCAACCAGCAAAATTATTGTTTCGCAGCAAGGGCAAAAATAAACGTTTGTTTTTATGTTTATGTTTATGATATTGCAGCTCCAGAGGCTCGAAAATATCAATTTTTAATTTCATATTAAATTATCAATTTTGTTCTTGATTTTCTCGCAGGTTTTCTCTATCTTGTACGATTCATTTAATTCTATCTTCATTTTTTCATAAATTTGACGATTTCGCTTCATTCGCCTCAGATCATCAATATTTTCTCGACACATTTTCAGTAAAATTATAGTTTCACCTTCACTCCATTCTGTATGTTGTCGTTGAGGCGTGGTGGGAACGATGCGATGGCTGCCATGTTGGAAACGACTTTTCTCGATAGACCGACTTGCCACAACTCGGACAACCCTACCGACTTCCGCCCTGGCTGGTCACGTGGGGCTCAAAAACGAGAAAATGCGAAGAATCGAGTTTTTAGTAGTTCCGTGAAACCAGGGTATAAGGCGTGCACCGAAAACCAACATGTGACACTGGAGCAATGGAATTCCTATAATAACCATACACTTGCTGTCGACGGCGCCTTCAAGTTGGTTGTTTGACGACAGTAAGGATCAAGATCTTGCCCGAAATAAACCTAGGTTAACAGTTTTGGGAAAATTTAGTAAGCCCTATCGAACGTCTGACCTATCTAACTATCTATTTTGTGCTGCAAACCAGAGGTTTGTTATCACGAGAAACACCTTACTTGTACCTTGTAAGGATTATTCACGGCACTTACTACTTGTAAGGATTATTCATGGTGAAATTCGCACTGTACTAGACGTAATTGTTCCGAAGTAGATTTTTTTTTTGTTCATTGTCAAACGAAGTGAAAGTGTTGAATAAGTGAGAAATAGCTCTCTTGTGATAAAGTGGCTCCTTCACTAGGTTTGATGACTGGCGTTTCATTCACCCTTCCCGTCTTACTTTGATTCCTCTCAATGCCAATAGGTGGTGTGAAGACCTGCTCTCGGAGTAACTATACAGGAGACAGTTCCGCATATTTTAAGCGTTGCATGTCCTATGCAGCTGTCTTTCAATGATACCACAATGCGCTGTGATTAGATTCTCAGTGTTGTTTATGTTTCATTGTTGAAGGTTCACAGTTTCATTGTTGAAGCTATTGTTGAAGGTTCACAGTTCTGATCTTATACTTCATACATCTCAACGATCTACTCTGATTGTTGATGTAAAAGTGCTTTTCGATAATCCATTGGAGGCATTCAAACATCCTACCGAAGCCTTACTCATGTACGACAAGGAGTATGGATCTGTAATGACTTCCTGCAGAAGAATTATGCTGAGGAGAAATCGTTCCTTGCATCAGAGAGTCCCTTGGACTCAAGCAGTGATTCTTTCCTGCGATAACTGTAGTCTGCCTCGTATGGTCGGTTCTTTCGTATGTGCATCTGATGTCATCAATGGTCACATGATATATACACATAGCAAATTACTGGCCAGATACAGTATGAATGGCACTCAACCTCAATTCATACTGTTCATTACTTATGTGCGTGAGGATTGCTTCTCTGTTCCAACTTTCAAAGGGGTTCCTTCGCGTTTCCTTTTCCTTGAGGCTTCAGTCTCCCATCTAAGAACAGAGAATTATTAAATCTTGTGTATTTCCAACTTTGGAAACATTTTACGATGTAAGTTTGGTAATCATCCTTAATATTCATCCAACAGAAAAAAGGGCTAGAACAAAAAGTATTAATGTAATAGAAAGTCGAAAAACGCATTTCTGTCCGCCCGTCCAACTGTGGTGTTGATAACTAAAAAGCTATACATTTGAGAATTTTAAAAACAAGTCTGGACTCCAACAAGAAAGTTCCACATTCTTTTGATAAAACCTAGAATCAATAAACAAGGAGCTAAGAACTTAAATCGATTTAAGAACTTAAAGTGAATGAACAACTCTTTTCTGAATGAACAATTTTTTAAGCAATATTTAATTTACTCTTTTACCAGGCGGCTAGTCAAAAGTTGATACGCCAATTAAACTTTATTTAAGAAAGAAATTGGACAAAATTAACTTATTGCTAATCAACTTTTTAGAAACAGTAATAAATATTAAGATTAAGCTGGAATTGAGTATTCTTTAAATAGTTCATCATATTTGTTGGTGATCGAAATTACACTTCCTGAGCTTCCAAATCACGCAAGCATTAAATTTACCCTAAAGTTAATATACTTAGAAAATACGTTATGTTTAATAATTACGGAAAATATTTTTTTAAAGACTTTTTTTTTTAAATACAAATTTGGATTATTGGCCTCCACACCATCGGAAAAAAAATGAAACAAAAGTGTGGAAATTAAAATTCTTATTTAACATTCGATTTAAGCTTTATGCTACAAATAAAAAAAAATCAAATTTTTATTACTCAGTGCAGTCACTGTTGAATCGTTATATTTTGAAATCATTAAGTGGTATTTTTATTCAGCTTTTATGAGGATACCATTCTTTTACTCTTTCCAGAATTTGCTATTCATTTTTTCTGTTAATAAGAGTCATGATCTCTAACTGTACAAATCTGCAGTTTACTACAATTCCCATGAGGACATTGGTAGAGCTTTGGTGTACACCACCTGAAATGGCTGTCAGTTGATGAGCTGCTACTCGTTATCAAACATCTAAAGGTCTTCAAAATTCATAAAAGTTGATGTGCACAAGCACAATTAGACAATACTTCACTGATAAGACGTTGTGTCGAGTTTCTGAAAGTGGTATCGATTGACACTATCATGTAACTTTTTTCCGGATTACTTTTCTCATATGGAGTTATCTTTCAAAATTGCGGCTTCCATGGAGAAGAAAATAAAACATGGGACGAGGTTTTGTCTTGACGACAAGAATTTTGAGATAAAAATAATCCAATGAATTAGCCTATCATTTTTGGAACTTTAGTAGTGTATTCAAAAGCACAAGATTAGGAATCGATGTCAATCCTTTTGAAGAAGGTGAACAACGTGGGGACTAACTTTGTTTTTCAATGGAGGAATGGTATATCAGAAGAAAAGAGTGCAGCTAAATTCACAACATTTTACCGACGGAAAATATCGGTTTAGAGGAATTTGAACAATCCTAAATTTTAATGTAAGTTTGGTGCACACTCTTCATTATAGTTAATTTTTAAAATTTGAGTTTTTGGTTCTCTCTCTCTTATAAGTTTTTTTTTTTTTAGTTTTTATTACAACCAATGTTTAGAGTCTTTAATTTTTATAATGGCACTTCTTTTCGTACTATCACTGCAATCGACTCCGGAACAATAGTTACTTATCCGAATTAGTGTTCACTGGCTAAGCTAAAATAAATTAAATTGTAGGTTTTGATATCAACAACTGATAACTTACCATTACATTTAACTGCAGATAATTTCTAAAATGAAGGTTTTTCATTTCGCTTTTTATTTTAAGGACCCAATTTGTATCAAAATAAAGTAGTTTTAAAAAAAAATCTAACTGAACTTTTAAAGATTTCCAAAACTGAGAAAGCTGGTCCATAAGAATGTATAATATCTCTTTTTGGAGAAGTCTACATGCCTCCTAATTGAGTACAAAAATCAATTATGAAACTCACAAAAATTAACCAAAGACGAACTCAAGAGTTGTTCAAATCTCCCTTTAACATGCAATACTGTGCAACAACAGTCATCAGTTGCTTAATAACTGATAAATCATGAATATTTAGCTGCCCAATCTTTTTCCATTAAATCATTCATAAATTAGAAAATTCCCATCAGCCACGAACTGTTTACCTTTTTAATTAGCTGGCATTCCTAAGGTTTTGATAATGAATTAAATGCATATATTCCACAAAAAGCTGCAAGTATAATTTTAGATAGGGCTAATCCATTTCAAGTTCTGTGCTTGTAAATTCTTGTTATCAATTACAAAAATTCGCCTGCATTTCTTTTTCACCATAAAAGCTGCCATTTTGAAAAACACTAGCACATACTACTTGCCCAAGCGAAAAGTCATCTGAAAATGACTTTATATTATTAACTAATGGCAGACACCTTTGCTACATGATGCATTGTATGTCAACGACTCATTAGTAAACTTTTATCTAACTATAACATTAACTAAACTGACGGAAATGGAAATCCTAACAAGACGAGTTTTGCTAGGATAATAAAAATTACAAAGAATATTTGTCTACATGTTATTACATTGATACCAGTTTCAAGGTCACATCTCACATGATGTCCGTGCAGCATCAATGCGCAATGGAATTTTTCATTAGACACGTTTGGAGCTGTTCCTGTGTTTCACTGTCTCTGTGAAAGGTTTTACAGTCACTGGTAACGAATGCTACGACTTAAAGAATGCCGCAAAGACAATATCGAATTGCATATCAGCAATTAACCCACATTGAAGTAGGCCATGTGATAGGTCTTCGAGAGGGTGGGTTTTCATTTAATGAGATCGTGGGAAGAATAGGTCGAGAAGTCTCCACATTGTACAACTATTGGCACCAATGGTACGAATGGAAAGGCACTTTTGGAAATGGCCTCCTCTCTAAAGTGTCCAGTGGCATGTTCACCCTTCACTCCTGCCCACCGTTCAATTCAACTTCAGTGGGGCTGCGCATGATCCCACTGAAGGGCAGAATTGACCTCTGTGGCATTGAAAGACGAGAGCCTTTTCTGTCTCGGTACCAGTAATGAATGTACACGGGTTACGAGGAGATATGGTGAACGTTTCTTGGCAAGCTACATCCGTCATCGACATACCCTAGACAATGGTAAGGGGAGGGATTTCGTGTGATAAGACCTCACCCCCTGTTAGTTACTCTTAACAGCACGACTACGAACACAACGAGGGTTTGACCACAGAATGTGATCAAACCCGTTGTTCTGTCGTTCACAAAAGGTATCGAGGTGCAATCACCCTAAATATATTTCGGGCTGTCTAGCTTTAAGACTAAAAACTGTTGCTGTGATCTTTGAAGTTGACATCTTTGCTATAAGAACAACTTACCTGGATTAGTATGAAATGGTGTCACAGGAATAATAGAACAGTATCGATGAGTTTCTAGAATTGTAGCTGAAGTATATATTAAATCTTCCTTGTCTGTCCAGACAGGTAATCTGGATCCTACAACCCTATCAATCTCTTCCTGAACTTTCTGCTGAATTTCCGGATGTTTTAGCAGCATTTTGATTGCAAATGTTAATACATTAGCTGATGTCTCAGTGCCAGCAAAGAAAAGCATAGTCATGTTGTTTCTTATATAACTTCCTGAAAAAGAATTGAAAAAGGAAATATAAAGCAATCTTAAGAATACACAGAAATTGAATGATTCATTATGGTTATTGGAAAGAGGTTAATTAAGTTATCTTGTTAGCGTACCTTAATAACGATACTCTTTGGTGAACTGGCATGCATTAAACTGAAATACATTCTAATCACTGCAATGGCATCTCTCTTTTCCAAACAAGAGATCCATTTAATCACTCTTCTCACATTACTCGAATCCTAGACGGTATTTTTTAAGACTAGAGTCAGAATGAAATACTGGTATTCGACCGAGTTCCGTTGACTACGTCGTTAAGTGAATTGGTCGATAAGCGAGGAGCTTGCGCCGGGAATATAGGATCGTTGTAAAATTACACAATTATAAAAATTATGCACCAAACTTCAAATTTATTCATCAAAAGACATGCATATGTATATATTATCATTGTTTATTTGGTTATTTGGAACTGTAGAGGGTCTAGGTAAGGGAGATGAAATAGAAGTTGTGCTGCGCTCCAAGGGCGGAGGTCGTAAGTGCGAGTGGTCATTAAACAGATAGGTTGTAAAGTGAGGAGTACCTGTAATGTAGTTGAATTTTAATGTGACATGATTAACAGCAAACTAACACAACATCCTGCTGCACAATCGTGCTTATTGTTGTGTTAGTATGCTGTTAATCCTGTCACATTGAAATTCAAAGCACGGAAAAAGTTTCTTACTCGTTAAGGAAAAGTCACATAGAAATTAAAGTGACTTTTACACTCGTTAACTTACTTACATCCTATCGCTAAAAAAAACGCAATAAATAAATAAAGTTCTTTAATAAATAAACTCAAATGCCTCTTTTTTTGGGGGGTGTATTATATTCATTTCGCAATATCCCCTAAATTTTGTGAGCAGTGTATATTACAATAGTAAAATAGCCTCTCAGATTTGTTAGCTATATATATTCTATTTGTTAATTCTTGATTTTAGAAATTACTTACTAGAGAAGACAGTCCCGTTCTCTTCGTCTGTGAAATCCAAGCCTTTCTCAGACATGGCTTTTAGATAATAGTCTATAAGATCCCTAGGATGATTTGGATCAAAGGAATCAATATGTTCATTAATTATCTCATCTACAAATGCACCAAGATTTTCTTTAATTTTTTCTATCTTATTCCATCCTAAAAAAGACGAAGGAAGAAATCTAAAAGAGAAAAGTAATAATAAATTACAGACTTTGATAGAAATTTTTAATCAGTTCATGGATAATTAATTTCCCCCAATTTTTATAAAAACACACAATTTCTTGTTCTTAAATATTACAAATATCTTTTGTTTTCATAATTAAAGTCCAAATTTTAATACGATGTTTAAAATTAAATGTATTATTAGGAATTACTTTGTTTCTTATTGATAAAATAGACATATCCCTAAATTTTTCATGATTTAATAGAAATTTAAATTATTTCGATATATTTATTTTCTTTTTAAAAGTAAAAAATTTCATTAAAATACATGTTACCGTAGAACCGGAAATGCTTCAAATAAAAGTATTTCTTGTACAGTCGTGGCCAATAAATTAAGTATTTCTAGAAGTTTCTTCAATTTTTCTTCTCCATGATCGAATCGTTTTCCAAAAGTAATTGAACATATAATATTTGTAGTCATTGTATTGAAAATAGTCTGGAAGTCATCAATGGTGCCTTGGCGGTCACGAAGTAAACTTATCACTACCTAGAAAACAGAACAAACAGGTATGAATCACATGGTGATCTAGCTTAACTAGCAAGATATTAAGCTTAGATATAAAGGAAGGTAAGTAACTGAAGATAAAAAAGAATATCCATCAAAATTATTTTAATGTATCCACTTGGAGTAGAATGAACTAGCAAGATATTAAGCATAGATATAAGTATAGAAGGATGAAAGCTAAATATCCAACAAGTCTATGCTTCAACTTATTTTAATTTAGTTATTCAAAAGCAGTACAGACAAACGGTTTCAGCAATCTTCCAGAGTAGCCTAGGAATGGAGGAAAACTAAGGATCGAAACTAAGGATATTCCTAAAAATTATAATATACTTTAAGCAAATTGTGATGAACTGATGATTCAAAACATATTTATGAAAATAATTAAACCAAAATATAAGTTGATGGAAAGGCAGAGGCTCGTGTAGAAAATATTACAAAAAAAAATGCCCTTAAAAATAGTACCCTTATAAATGAATTCAGTGTTTAAAAAAATAAATAAATTGAAGCCATCTTCAGTCGTTCATTACCACAATAGGCACTACTTCAATAAAACAGCTCCAACTATACTGGAAACTGTCGAATTATGATCGAATTCTATGTAACATGACTTTCATTTTTAGATCATTCGTTGATATCTGGTTGATATCAGTTTTGACCAAAGATAAAATGAAAAGTTAAAACTAGAAACAAAAAAGACAAGACGTTATTGGTACCACCATTGGCATCACCAGATCCGTATGTGGCGCTATTACAGAGCTTTCACCCTCTTATGTTCCTACACTTTTTCGCAGGGTAGTAGAGAGTATCTAAGCAAAGTTTGGTTCAGCAGTCAAATGGTGTAAAATTGTATAGAGAACATACAAACATACATACAAACTTTGACTTTTAAAATATATTGTAGGTGCATCATTACCTATCCATTGCGATTGGGACTGAGTTTGCAGCGCAGGGCTGTCAATTTTGAGGACTGAAGAGGGAGTGGCGACCAAAAAAGCAGTAATTACAGTTTAAGTTGGATTAAAAAAAAATTATCAAGTTCTATATTAACATTAAAAAACTATTAAAATAAATCTTGAAGAATTTTTCAATATCTGAAATCTCTTACCTTAGATTCCTCTTGAATAGAAGTTACAGTGCTGTCTTTTCCATAACCCAGCTGTCGAAATGAACTCAATATAAATCTCTTCTGTTCTTTAAAATTATCTCCATCACATATCGTAAAAGCTAGGAAGTAATTGGTTAATAAACAAATTGCAAAATTTCAATTATTATACTCGTTTAATATATTTCAATTATTACGAAAAATTTACCTTTGTCATCGAAAAGCCATCCAAGAACAGAGAAAGGTTTTGGTCTTCCAGCAAATTCGTATCCTTTATCAATAAAGGCTTCTTTGACTGCGTCCCAACTCGACAAAACGACCATATACCTAAAGAAATGAAATTTATAGTTGAAAAATTTCATTGTGATTTCTTTTACCAAAAATAAATAAAGCCATCGTTTTGCTTGACAACTGAAGAGGAGCGGCTATTGCTATTATGTAGACTTAATAATTGTTCGGTTAATATTTGATCCCATTCTGATCAGTTTTCAACTTAAAAAAAAAGACTGATCTTTATCCATCACATTTTCTTTATTTTTTTAATCGATATCGATATTAGGCAAATGGTGCCGGAATAACATGTAGATGTTTGATTTCTTTGGTGTGGTGCATGATCAGCAAAAATGTATTTTTCTGACATTCTTAAATGAATGTAACTTAAAGTAATGAAAAAAAATTCAATTTAATGAATCTTAGACCGCTAAGATACGGTTTTCAATAACCCATCGTAAGAATATTCCGTGTCCAAAAATAAATAGTAATTTTTGTACTTTTCAGTTTTCCTTGGCTAAATTTTAGCTATTTAGTCATTCTGGTGTTTCTTCTTATAATGTTATTTTTCTGCTATCGTGATTTGTTTCTTTCATTATCAATGGTTGAGCAGAAAATCTTAATTTCAAAAAAGAAAAAAAAAAATTAATAACATTAGAATGTATAAGCAATAGAATTTCTGTGATAAACATATCCGTACGTAAGTTTATTTCAGAAATAAATTTCAAATAGTAATTCAAAATTGTTCATTGCTGATTCAATCAACCTGAGGAAAACTTAATTATAAATGAATCTGACATTTCTTATTTTAGGTTTATCTATAAAGAAAAGAACTACAAAGAAAAGACAAAAAAAAAATTTCTGAAGAAATGTCAGGATTTAATTAAAATTGTGTTGGACTGAATAAAGAAAAATTATTTATAAACTTAGAATAGAGCTAAAGCAAATCTTTCATTTTATTTGGTGAAGAATTGTATTCATTGTATTTCCTGTATCAAATTTTGAGAAATATTTTTGAAGTAATTAAAGCAAAAAACAATTTTAATGAAGGAAAAACAACTAGATACAACTGGCTAAGAATTTTTAACAACACTAAATTAAAAAATAATTTTGATCAAAGGATGGAAAACCAAATTAATTACAAATTATTTAGTCAACGAAATTGGGAAATATATATAGTTTAGAAAATTTCAAAAATATTAAACAAATAAAAGATCAGTTAATATCCGGCATAATTGAGGAAAGAATAAGTCTTAATCTCAATCTTACTTAACTATGTTAACTATTAAGTATTCATAATTAACTATCAGCACCTATAACTCAGGTATTCTTAACACAAGTATATCT
Organism: Thereuonema tuberculata; assembly: GCA_023159025.1. Lineage (NCBI taxonomy): Eukaryota > Metazoa > Arthropoda > Chilopoda > Scutigeromorpha > Scutigeridae > Thereuonema > Thereuonema tuberculata. The sequence goes on from JAFIDM010001028.1 coordinate 63,425,232, forward strand.
AATTGAAAAAAAAATATTAATATGAATTCAAATTTAAGCCTAAGTCTAAAAAATAAAAAAAATAAAAAAATTGCTTGTTTTCTTTTGATGACTATGTAACATAATTTATCGTGATGAAATATCTCATCACAATAAGTATAATTCCATAAGTCATATTAGTAAAATTTGTAGTATTAATTCTTTCTGTATTTTTTTTTCTTGTGATTTATTATTGATTTGTTGTGAAACTGTTGTAAATGTTACACAATGTATACACTCATTACCAGTACCTACAACACAGGTGCTTTTATGTCACCTAGCAGGACTGGTCTTGTGTATTAAAAAATCATTAATATTAATAAAATAAAAAATAAAAAATCTTCATTTTGCAAAAAGGAAGAGAGAAATCTAATATTGATAAAGCTAATCTAAAAGAAAGATATAGTGGAATGAAAAATCTTGAATTAGAATTTTGATAAGTAATTCACGACACTTACTGTCTCCCGTACAAGAAATGCACACAATACAAAAATAGTATAATGCAGTTCTGATCATTTACTGAATTACAATGTAACGGACTTATGTCTACTATAGAATATCACATGTTTTTTCTTATGTTGATGTGTGAAGGCAGAGGCATATTTACACGAGGGCTAAAAGGGCTGCAACCCAGGGCGGCAACTTTAGGGAGCGGCAAAAAAAAAAAATAGGAAAAAAAATAGAAATCCTATACTATTCAATAATAGTAACATTCAAAAATATTAAATGTCATATTACAAACAGAAAATGAGGGAAACATAAAAAGAAACAGACGTTTCCTGGCTTTTGATGTGTCTGTACAATATTTGGGAACAGAGCGTATTTTTGGCTTTGATTGTATATCCCGGGAAATCGGGTGAGTAATGACTGTGACCGTAGGTGTGAAATGGAAGTGGATAGACGTTGCATTAGAGTGCTAAGGCGTGGGAGGCGGCGGGGGACTGTCTGACAGTGACGTTATACCTGTATTTACTTTCTAATACATATCTTCTGCCACTGTTATGTATGAAATATATTCCAATTATTTAAATTAACTTTGATGTTTAATTTTCTGTTAAACAACATTTTACAATATATTTTTAGAATGTGTACTTAAGGAAAGGAATGCATCATTATGGGCCTATGTATTTATATATTTTTTTTTTCATACTCTGAGTAAGTAAATTACGAATAGACGAGTTGTACATTATCTGTAACTTAGCTCAAAACTAAACATAAACATCAGTTTAGTTTACTAGTGATATATTCAGACAGGAGGGTCAGGAGGAACAAATCTGGCATAGCCCATAGGCGGCAAAAGTGTAAATCCGCTTCTGTGTGAAGGTAACTACTTAAAACGATTATATATCAATGCATACTTTAACATGTATTACAAGTTTTGTTATTATCGTTTAGATATAAAGGTTTTCGCAGAAGTAATTGTAATATAATTTGCAATTTAGTAATGCAATTGCTAAAACAGGGTAAATTTTTAAAAAAAAAAGTTAAAAAAAAATAAAAATGAGTTCTGATAGAAAATAACTTTTAAAAGTTATTTTTTATCTGAACCTTTTGTTTTATTTTTTATATGGTATAAAAAGAGATCCTAACAATTAGCTTTGAAGAATTAGTAGTATTTTATTTATTTAAAAGTAGGGCGAAGAACTATTATTATACTTCACAATAACAACGAATCAAACAGGGCAAGTCTCATCCGATCTCTCTTATTTTTTGCTTTCTATTAATTTGTAATTCAACCATAACAAATAATATGACGACTCATTTTAAATTAGAACAGTAAATTTATGGGGAAATAGAAATAGTTCTCTTTTAAGGCGTTTTTTTTAAACAGGATCAAACCTCTACACAGAGGCCTCTAAAAGTTAAAAGAGTTTTAACGGATATGAAAGTTAATTTAATAAAAAGAGACACAAATATTCATATGTTAAAATATTAATAAAAAATGCTAAAAAAATGGAGCCTTTCGGGTCTCTCTGGGCAACACCCCTTTTCAACACCTGAAGTAAAGGGGTAAACTCTTTTGAAGTATTTTTTGTAAATATTTTAACATGTAATTATGTGTGTGCCTTTTTACGAGGGGTGATCAGAAACTAAGGTTACAAAGCCTGCAGTGAAACGTGTACATTTTATTTCATATAAAATACAGCTTACTGATAGTACATACAGCAGGTTATTTTTCGACATAGTCTCGATGTCGGTTTAGGCTTGTGTCGCTGCGTGGGATGAGTTTGAATATTCCCTCCTGTCCTTGCGTGTTCGTCCACGTTCTCGTGACGTGTTTCATCTCCTCGTCTGAAGCGAATCGACCCTCTAGGTGCTCATTCAAGTGAGGAAATAGGTGGAAGTCGCTTGGAGCGAGGTCGGGGCTGTAGGAAGGGTGGTCGATTATGTCCCAGCGAAACTACTTCAATAGCGCGGTGGGCTTCTGGGCTGTATGAGGTCGTGAAGGAAGATGTCATTACAGTCTCTCCGTAAACCTCTACCAGCTGCCGGTGAATTTCAGCCGAGGTTACATGTTTACATGAAATCGAATAACAGAGCTGATTTCTTCGCGAGACCAGTTTTCCAAACGAGCCGTCATTTCTGTTTACCTACCACTAGCGCTGTAGATGGCGGGTAGCTGAAACTCTGCACAGTTGCCAACCGCATGTAGTAGAATTACTGCACACTTCTAATTTCTCTATAATGGACGAAACTCCAGAAATATCGGCCTTGATATCTTGGTTTCTGATCACCCCTCGTATCTTTTTTTATTAAAGATGCCTGTAATTTAATAACTGACTATTTAAAATATGGGTATCTCTTACAATACATTGAGTTCTATATTCTCTTTTTGGTATGATGATCGCTCCTACCGGTTTGTTTGACAAGGAAATGAAACGACGAGAAGTCAATTTTGCCTCTTGTAATTATTTCATAAAACAAGATTGTTTGTGATTGCAGGAAAATGGAGAGATACAAGAACTAGCATTAACCTAATAAAATAGATTGTATTAAAAAATTCTTAAACATTAACTGAAGTGTGCAAGGGAAAAAAATTTTTCTTTCAAGTAATATAACAGTCAATTAACAATAATAACCTGTTTAATTAACAGTCAATAATATTTTAAAGTTCTTATGACTTCAGAACGATTCAGCTAAGTCTATTTCCATCTATATTCCAAATGACTTAGCTAATTCTCTTTAGATGGAAGTCATTTACATCGCAAAAGCTCTCGCAAATTAACGCCATTGCAGGATTAAAAAAAATAAAGATAACAGTATCAACACGAAGGTCTTCAGTGTTGCTCACGAAGTATTTTAAACAAATACTAAACATTCACATCACTTTCCTGTAAGATCGGAAATCCATGATGAGCGTTTACTGCTATTTTTTCGAGTGATTATTGCTAGGCCTCATATTAACCTTAAAGCACTGATAAAATAGTATTCACTTGTTTTATTTACTAAACATATCTTGATAGTTGGATATTATAAACTGAATAATCTTCCTTTCATCACAATAGAACTCTAAAGATATCTTTTAATTCTGAAACAACATAGTATGGTTGTTACAGGTCTGCTGCAATTTCACGAAGATATACTGCACTTCACAGCTGGAATAATTAATCTCTTTTATTTCACAGCAGCAGGAAAATAAACCGATATGAGTTTATTTAAATTGATTCTTCCTCCATCGTTTCCCGAACACCTTTTTTTCAGTCCACAACACATTTTTTTGATTCAATAATAAAATCATTTGCTACTCCTATAGGCTATCTTTGTTTTAGAATTCAACCCTTAACCGCATGAACTCATTGTGCATGTTTATTAGGTTCACAAAATAAAGAGTTTGTCTAACAGTTCATGTGATGGTATTATTGGATGTGAAGACTTATCACAATCCGGCCTTTCTTTTCCAAAAATCGCTGCACAGTTCGCCATTTAATTTTCCGAATAAATAATTTTATAATTTACTCCTCTTATATATTATTTGCTGGATGAAAATATCTATTTCAAGTAAGTAGAAAAATCATTTACTTAATATTTACCTCTACTACTTCGCCTAGTATATCCGAACATCACCTAACAATAGATGACCTGATTGTGATAGAAATAATTATACTGAACCACCTCGAACAACAGCAACAATGAGAGCCCGTTCGCATAACGGCAATTAATTGTAGTTTAAAAAGATTTAGAGAAATCATTAGTAATAAAGAGTAAAAAGCAGTTCTGGTGAGAAAAAGTGTATCTAGAGCTATTTCATAGTCTGGTTAATTTGCTGTAAGTGAAGCAGAGTTAAATCAGAATTAAATTTAACTTATGCATTACTTTGGTTCTGAAGGAGTGGGTCTTAATACTGGATAGATCCCTGTTTCCCAACGTGGGGCGCACGCCCCACAGAGGGGCAATTTGATTGTTAATGGGGGCAATTAGAAAATGGATAAATGTTGTTGTTTTTTTTTGTAAAGGTTAAAAAGTGGTTTTTTTTTTTTTTGGTTATAAAAGTTGAAAAGTCGTTTTTTTTTTTTTTGATAGGGCATAGCATACTTTAGATACTTTAGGTGGGGCATAGCACAAAAAAAGGTTGGGAAACACTGGGATCACTTATTTGAGGGATTTTTCCATTCCGGGTTGAGGTTCATTCGATATTTCGGTCCAGTACCTCGGGCCTTCTTCAGGAGATGTTTATTAATTACATTTGGAATGGCGCATATCTGACAACGAAAGTTGTTAGATATGCGCCATTCCAATGATTTTTTTTTAATTTGGCATGAATAAATAGGATAAGAGACAATCTACTTTTTGTTTTGAAATACATTCTATTTAGGTCGTTGAAATCCCCGTGTAGAGAAAAAGATCACAAAAATCCCCATTAAAAACATTAGAACCAAAGCAGCGATGAATAAAAATGATTTTAAATAAATTAACGTGCAGGAAAATCATTAAGAAATGAAAACCATAGACTGCACATAAATAAACAAACAAATCACACCTTTGAGTTTTTCAACAGAGGGAATCGGGAACGACCGTTTTGTCCTTCTTAGGGACTCAAAAGCCCGATTCATCCTCCCTTAATAACAAACCCACAGCCGTTTCATTTCTTTTTTTCTTGCACGTTAAATTTATTTCTTATTATATTGCCCTTTTGGTTTTGGGTTTCTTATAATTAAAAGCCATTTGAAACTAACGATTGTTAGGTCAAAGGTTTTTTCATGTGTACTTTAGCACTTTTTTTTTTAATTGTTATTTATTTTGTTCGGGAATCAGTTTCGGTAGCGAAGGTGGCTTCCATTTCTTTTTCACACATTTCCGGGTTTGTTATCAAAGGAGAGTGAATCGGCTGATGAGTCCCTAAGAAGGACGAAACGGCCGTTCTCGATTCCCTCAGTTGAGAAACTCCAAAGGCGTGATTTGTGTGTTAATTTATGTGCAATCTTTGGTTTTCATTTCTAAAGAAAATGATTTTTTAATTCTTTTAGCTAATTCGCTAATCCACTAATTTATTTGATATAATTAGAATTAATCGGATTTTAACACCTGATGTAAATAAAGCGAAATGAATTAATTGTTTTAGAAAATGAAAAAAGTCTAGTGTTTATATTCAGCAGATGCGTGATTTCAAACAGATGTATAATTTTTTTTATTTTGGTGACACGATTTTCAAAAAAAATAATTCTTTTTAGGATAACATATTAAGAAAAATTCCTTCGATTCTTTCAAGTACTGCCGTTCTTTAAGTAAAAGATAATGAAAATTTTGATATCAGTGAAATTTAAGTGAATTTCATCTAACAAAATTGTTATTGAAAAAAATTTGAAAGTAAGATTTATTACAAATCCTACAATGAACAAAAACATGTCATTTCTGTTGAGCAAATTCTAATCATTTGAATTCAACACGTGCTCCGTGTCAGTGAACTTCTGGCGTTAGAGCTGTCGGAAGAAAATATCTCCCTTCAATTTCCCAACAATTGCTTACATACCACGGAATTAAAAGGTGGAAATTCAACTACATAGATATTGAACTTTCTATTGATAATTCAAAATTAATTTTCCTTACGAAGACGAATGGGGATGTTTAAGGTCTTTGGGTTCGAGGCTGGAAAAGTCACGTGATGTGTGTACTCACGTTTTAACTCCTTCCTAAAAACTGCTGAATTTCGGATCTTTATTCAAGAAGATTCTAGTTTTCTGTGCTTTTAACTAATTATTTAATACACAATTAGCAAAGATAACATTAACAGAAATAAAGAAACTCAGTTTGTGAAATTAAATCGCAAAAAAAAATAAAAAAAAAATTCAAATTGAAAAAATGCAAATTGAATTTCAGAAGTTTTCTGTCGAATCACGTTCAAGGTCATTGTGAAGAAAATCAACTGATTATATAAATAAATAAATATATAACTAAATAAATAAATAAATATTTAAGCTTTATTTAAGTTGAAATTTCAAAATTAATTAATTATGCAATTTTTGAAGTAATTTGCAGGAATAATAATGGTTTATAGACGCTTCATTAGACCTTATAAAACAGGATGTAATTTTTACATAATTTTAATACCTCAGAAGGGAAATAATAATTTATTCAAAGCCTTTGCTTTTAATTTTCTCATTACTACAGTGAATTAAGATATACTTTTTTCTATCGCATTATAAGCATTACCGGTCCCGTCATTGAGGATGTTCTTAAATTGAAATTATTAAATAATACGAATTACAATGATAAATATGACATGAATTGTTTGAACATTTACGAATTTTTTCTTCCTACGTTCTGATATTAAAAAAAAAAAAAAAAAAATATTTCAGTAAACGATATCACTTGAAATTGACATTGAAAATAAAAACATAATATTTAAATAAAAACAAATTATTATAAGGAACAGTTTTAGCAATTTAAAAAAAAAAGAATCACTATTAATATTAACAAATTGCATTAAAAAAAAACACCTATGACCGAAATAAAAAAAATTATAAGAGGGAAGCTTATTTTAATCATATTAATGAAAATATTTAATGAACGAGACTTTTAGTAATACATAAGTAAAACTTACAATAATGTTGCACAATTTTTTTATTTTTTTTTCTGCTTTGTAAGAAATAATAATAATAGAAACGAATTTGGTTTAAGTAATACATAAATGAATTCGATTTGTAGAATTATAAATTATAATGTATAGAAATTCCATAGATAATAATAATAGCATAAATACAGGGTGAGCAAAATGAAAAATAAATAAGTGAATTCATTAAGTAACATATTTTTATTAAACCTCGAATAAGTAAACTAGTGCTTGAAAGGGATCAGCTGATATTAGAGCAAACTGTGAGTTCAAATCATTTCTTTTAGCTTTAGAACTCAGGTTTAGTAACATTAAATCAGTTACTTTTATCTTTACTTAGGAAATCAAGAAATTACATCTTATTTTTAATTAAATAATAAAGTTATTTTGGAGGAATTTGAAAATAAAGCGAACGATTTCACGAAGTTTCTACTAGAAGGCATTGGAGGGTTAACCATCATAACGTGATCGTGACGTCACGTTAAACATCCCCATTGTTCCAAACTTCTGCCTGGTATTATTATCATTATTCTGCCTGGTTTAATAATAAATCAGGAGAGGTTAATCTCGCAAATTCTGAGGCTCCTCTAAACCTAATAAATTCATTTCTGAGCCGATATTGAATCTAAATAATTATATGATTAAAAAAGGGTTTAGAAGGTGAAATAAAAAACCTAAACTTTCAATGAAATTCAAGAATAAAGCTGTCTTGAATTAATTTAAAACAATTTTTTGTTTGATATAAGAAAACTCACTTACCTTTGACCGAGTTTGAATCCAAAAACATCACCGAATTTCTCACTGATCTTCTTAAAGGCTACTTCAAGTTTTATATCCAAAAACGGCAGATATCCTAGAACAGGCAAATTGTATGGACCTGGGGGTAAATTCTTGGCAATCGAAATCCATCTCAATAAGTAGATTGCCAAAAAAACACTGAGAAAAACAATGTGTACGTTATCGTACCGAAAGTATTCAAGCATAGACGACAACATTGCACAGCCTTCGTAGCATTGTGTTTCAACTCAAAATGATGTCATTTCTGCTCTGGAAGTCGTACGAAAACAAACCTATTTTTGTTGTTAATTTGTTTTCCTTTTTCATTTCCTGCAAAAAAATATACAAATGACAGCGGTAAAGACTTTAACATCATTTATAAATAATTGAAATTAAAAAAATAATAAAAAAAAAATTATAAAAAATTACATATTAAAGTTAAAACAAAACGAAAGTAATATTGCCAACAAATATAAAATTTCATTAAAAATTAAACAATAACGGAATTAAAAAAAATGGAATTACCTTGTCTATCGAATACTCCCATTTTTAGGACTAAATTAGATTTCCATAGTTTTTTATGAATACTTCTTTTCAAATTATTTTTAAGTATATTTTATCTGTATATAATTATGTAACATAACTGACAAAGCTAATCTTAATAAGTAAATTTTTAGCAAGAGAAAAAAGTTGTCAAGGAACCATTGAAGAAATGATATACACAAAAACACAAACTATTCAAACAAAGACGAGAACATTAAAGCTTTCGTTGCATTACTCCAACTGAAGATGAAGTAACTGCAAATGGGGTAACTCAAAATGAAGAAATCTGTGGCCTTGAAAGCCAGACCACCACTTGATATTTTTCTCTAGTCTTCCTTTTTCTTAGGCTAATGTTCAAAACAGAATATCTGTTGAAAGGAATCTGGATTATTTGTAATTAAAGGAAGAGAAAACAAATTTTCTCTTTACCTCCCTTTATTTAAAATTTATTGTAAAATGTTTTATTCCATTCTCAATATACCTTGCTGAATAATCATTCAGGTCCCAGAAGACCTTTCATATTTAAATATACAGAAGGCTTTGAAGTTAAGATTATTTTGTATAAATCGCCCAAAAAAAATTCTGAAATTTTTAATTAACATAAAAAGTTATAATTGAATCCTTTAATTTTTAATAATCGTTTATAAATTTTCTCTATAATTTCATATTCAAACTTAACTTCCAACAATTCCATTAAATTATTGTAAGTTACTTATTTAAGTAACTTACAATAATTTAATGGAATTGTTGGAAGTTAAGTTTGAATATGAAATTATGGAGAAAATTTTAACATTACTAATAAGTCAGGAGATAACGCTAAAACAAAAAAGTAGTTACGAACAAAAGGATGCCTCTTCAAACAAATACAAGATAAAAACCGGTTCCGTATTGTTCACGAAAGCATAGGGTCATCGTACTTGTTTCATTTTGGGCTACTTCCTACGTAACATAATCGATCAAAGACCAGAATTCGAATTTTTCACCAACTTTGTAAATTATAACTATTCCAATAAGGTGGGCTCTGGGGATAGTGACATGTTGTTTTTTTCGACCACTTCCGTTTCTTGTGAGACATGTAGTGACTGCAGATAGGAATACTTATTTTTCTCCATTTCCAGAAGCCAAAAGCTTTCCAATAACGTATCACTGATGTCTGCAGGACGTATAGTTTGGACTGTAAATATGGTGATAGAATCTTCTAATAGCTCCCCCCCCCCCCATTCACTTTGTATATAGTCGCTGAAAAAAAAAAAGATTAGTAATAACAGATTCTGAAGTAATATTGGAAATACATTTGAAATTTCGATGCAAATTATAAAAAATAAATCTTGTACCTTGAATTGAGTTATTTAATGCAGGGAATTTTAGTACTGATTTTTACTTTGTTAAATAGCTTTTATTAATTTATTTCTGTGTACGATGTAGCCTACCATTATATTATTAATTTATCTGAAGAATTGGCTTGATTCTATATACTCCGAACTCATTAATGCATTTTAGTCAAATTTAAATGAATACTATTTGAATTATATATCGATGGCTTAGCGCAAAAGTAGCGAATATCCAAGATGCAAGTTTTGAGAAAAAGCTAATTTAGTGGGAAATGTCCCTCAAAACTCAGGAACAATTTCTGGAAGTCTCATATTCGGTACAGATATTGTCATTGGGGTATATTAGAATGCCATGGGGTTAAAAATTTGATTGTTACATTTTTCAAGCAGTTTTGGTCGATTCGATAGTTTGGATCTTACAGAAAGTTTGTGCCATTGAGATAGCTAAGGAAGAAGTAGCGAATGTGCAGATTCGCCACTTCTGTCCTTATTAAAATTCATCACAACCTCCTTAAATGCTTTACCAAACTAGCAAACTACACTATTAGTTACGTTCATAGTTAGGGATTGACTAATACTGGCTTCAGTATCAGCTAATATCTGTACGGTATCGGATCGGAAATCGGAGCGGATACATTTTGGCCAAACCAAAGCGGTAAATCGCTTTAAAACTTCATTGTTCAGTAACTTTGGGACAAAAACAGATAGAAACATGCAATTTGTGGCATTTTAAACTAGAAATTGATTAAAATAATCTTAGATAATTTTTGATAGTGTAATTTTAAGTTAACATTTTCAATTAACAATTTATCCAAGGTGAAAAGGTGCCAAAGTCTCGCTCCAACACAACAGTCTAACCAACTTTTTCGCTGAAATAGTAGCTGAGTATGAAAGAGATCGAATAGGTCAGCAAAATATTGTTACTTAGTATCAGTATCGTATCAGATCAATCCCTACTCGTAGTAATAATGCTGAGTATAAGTTAGACATTTATTTTTATTAACTGAGGATTACATCAAAATATTGCACAGACAAACATTACATTAACAAGAAAGTCGTAACCAATTAACTACAAGACAAGCCTCTGCTTTATAAAAAGCCTCTGCTTTAGCAATGTCGGAAAGTCCGCTTAGCCTTCAAAATCACTCTCATCTAGAACATCAGGTTCAGTTAGTGTGTCTCTGGCGACTTCTGATTGGCAAAGGCTCGAATAAAAGAGATGATACTCTTGTGGGATGACTAGTGTCTTACAAAGTGACTCCAAATCTTTAAACTTACTGACTGAAATGGGTAGTAGCTTCGGGTAGGCAGTCTTCAAAGTGACCTCCTGTACTTTCACCCCCTTTGTTCTTCCCAATGTGCTTGTTTGGGTGGTTGCTGATCCTCTTCGAGTAGTTCTACGGGCACATGAATTTTTCGCAACTTTTATTTCATTGATGACAAGTTTGGCAAATGGATCTTCCTTTACCAAGGTGGTTTTGTAGAACATGGTATTCGGTTGCTGTTTCTCAAAGTGAAACCAGCGAATGGCCATCCAATTGACATTGCCTTGGTCACCGCTACTTCTGTTGGTCATTATTTCCTTCTGTAGTGTCTTAAAGTTTTTGAACTCGTCTCTCTGCATTTCGATAACTTTGTAAGGCCGTGGATGGCTTCTTGCTGTTGCCAGTCATGTTGCCAGTCATGAGGGAGGTACATGCTGGCTATTTTCAAATTACGTTCAATAACTGCATGAATCGAATCGCATTCCATCTCAGAATGACCAGGCTCAAAGAAGCACTGATCAATAACCTGCAGTGTTGGAAAGTGAGAAACTGCATAGAGGCACATACTTGCAAAGTAGGAATTGCGGTTCTGTCCACCGCACGAATCTGACATCATACTAACACGTGTTAGGTTAGGATTTTTTTCCAGTTCCATTTTTATGAATTTCATGACGCATGAAGCAATCTCTGTTGACCCTCTCTTTGCCATGGTTTCTTGCCACAGAAAGCAGTAGCCATCATGTGATCCAAGATTGAACGCACACAGGTTGTACACAGCTAACTTACGTTTGTAAAAGATTGGAGCAGTGTTTCCCTTAGGTAACTCGAGAACTTTTTGCAAGTCAAAGTTACAAGCTAGTAAATCTGAGTTAGGCTGCAAAGCCTCAGCTTTGTCTCCTGCACGTACATCTCTAGCAGCAAGTTTTCGTGCTTGGTGTGCATCGTAGAAAGATTTCTCTTGTGCTTTCTCTGTTTCTGGTAGCTGGGCGAATCTATTACAAACGCTGCATTGGTCTTTCTTCGGCTTATGAAAGGACAAATTTTCAGCATGTACCATTTGTGAATACTTCCAAAACCCAATTGTCTTCCTACGGTGAGTAGTGCAGTGTTCTACATAGAGTTTATATATTTTCGTATTGTTTAGTCGCTGATCAAAATATTTTCGCTCTGTGTCTTTTCGACAGTAGTGAGATTCCATAGTTGGAAACATGTTTATGTGACCAAGTGTAAATTCCAAATCTTCAGGAGTTATATTTACCTCTCTTGTCAGGGCTTACTGTTCCAGTTCCCACCGCTTTAAGCAAAGCTGTTGTTACAAATTGCTCACTAACATCCAAGGTTTTAAGGAAAAATAATCTGCAGACAGGGATGAAGGCATCATTAACCCTAAAGTTATAGGTTCTGCAGATATACAAGCACATTCGCTAGTTTTATCACAGAAAAGTGTTCAGTCAGCAGAGATGAAACGGTCAAAGTAGCGAATATGCACATTCGTTTCTATTGCCATTTAAGTTTTTAAAAAAGGGCACTTTTTCGCTAGTTTAGGTCCTAAAATCACAGGAAATATACCATTTTGAAGGATTTGCTAGTTTTGCCCTACAAGAAGGCTCTTCAAGACACCTATTCGCCACAAAAAACTAATTTTGAATTTTACTGGATATTCGCTACTTTTGCTCTAAGCCATCGATATGTTGCAACATCTTCAATAAGAAAAGTGTATTTTTCTTTACACTAATTTGTTTTTTAATTGTTTTTTCATTCCACTCGTTCAATTTTAACTCTTCGAGAGTTTTAAAAATTATCATTCTAAAGACTAGATTGATAACTCAAGATCAGCAATTGAAAAATATCATACGTGATATTTGTTATAACGATAAATTTTTGAATAACGAGTTTTTCACAGAAAATGAGCAATTCGTAAATAACAGGTATCTACTACATTGTGAAACTATTAATTACAATTATTAAAGTTTATTTTTTTTAACTTCCTTCATAAATTTCAAATTATTGAAATAGCTAACTGTAGCTAATATGAAAAAATCCGTTTAAGATAAACAAAATCTTAAATAAATAAAAAAAATAATTCCTTTTTTTTAAGATTTTCCTTATTATAACTTTCTTTTAGGATTTTTTTTTTCATATTAGCTACAGGTTATTACAGTACACTATTATTTAATTATTTTTTTAAAAAATATTAACAAAACATAAAATGTAAATCATAAATCATATTATTAATTGTATCACTTTGTTTATATACTTTTCAAAGTTAAAAGCAAGGTCAGATAGAATCATATTTTAACTCAAAATTAACCCTAAGTTGGTATCATTACTTCAATGGGGAGACCTTACCACAGAACAAAGGATAATTGGAACAATGCAATAGTTTTCGGCTTCCAATTTTAAAATGAAAAATACTTTTACTTTTTATTAAGGAAAAATGAAAAATTTTAATAGGGAAAAAATAAAACAAAAAAAAAACAACAAAAAAACAATGAATTTCTTAAGATATTTGATGTTTTTTTATGTTTAACTTTCTTTTTCTTTAAATTGTAATAAAATTCTGTTGGGGAGAAAAAACCAATATTATTATGCAAAACTTCTTATCATTGATGAGGTGTCTATGTTTACAAAACATGGATTACGTTGCACAGACCTTCTGTTGAGAGATGTGATGAGATCTGAAGCTCCATTTGGAAATAAAGCTCACTTCGTTTAGTAGCGAGCGAGCGGCTATCCCAGAATTCCAAGGGAACACAGCCGATGCTGTGAAATTATATAAAAACCGAGGTTTTACAAACTCTCTGATAAATTCTGACGCATGAACTCCATGCATTTCAGTGTAAACTTCATGTATGTGTGAAATAAAATCTCAATACGCTGATAATAATTGTGTAATCGCGCTCCATTGAGCTTTAGTGGGCGAATAGTACAGACGCCATTTCTACAAATGGGCGTGACGTCTCGACTGACGTGTTCCAACGTTGCACTGTGATTGGTTATTTCTCCGACTCTCTCCGCTTTGATGACAAACAAACAAACGCACATCCGTTTTTTGCCTATTAATTGGATTTTTTTCTTTTTATTTAAAAATTAGGAAGAAAAGAAAAGTTTCGTATGCCAAGCACAGCATTACGATATTAATGTGTTTAAATTTATTTTTTATTTTTTATTAATTATTGAATGACAGGGAATGAAATTATTATCTTTTTCTTAATATAGAGAAAAAAAGGTCCTTCTTTATCTGCGGGAGTTGGAGATTTTTGTGTTTTAATATCGTGAGGCCGGTAGCCATGTGGATAAGGGCACTTGGCTGCGGGTTGGAGGTGGAGGGTTCGATCCCCTGCCTCGGCGAAGGCGGGGATTTTTCCACGCTACATTCTCTTCCAAACGAGTCCTAGGATCTACCCAAATCTCTGTTGAAAGGGTATCGGGTTTCTTTCCGCTGCTTAAAGGTGGGCGGGCGTCGACCAGACCACCCGACATCAACTTAGTCTTGTTGGTCATGGAACGCCGGGATTTACGTGATCGATGTATTCCTTCCGAGTCTCTGCCATGATTTGAATTCCTATGCGTGAGAATTTTTCAATTCTTATTAATTTAAAAACCTTATTTTCTGCTGCCAGACATCTTTTCATCTGACTCCAAATCATTTCAATAGAGTCCTATTGGGTTGAGTGAAAAGAATGAAGACATAATACACTGTGTCCAGCTGATTATGCCATTACATTAACATGATGTAAATCAAACTGGATTCTTATGCGATCTACTCTTAAAAATAGCGCTGCATTTGTCGCATCACATTCCGACGCATCTCCATTACTTTTCAAGCATTCTTCAATATTATTCTTCGTCTACGAATGGTTGGTAATCTCTTTATACCATTGCCCGATTAGACTTTTTTTTTAAACATCAATTAATGTCTAACAGATGGATGTTGACAATCACGTTTGCACGAGAATTACGAAAAAAACTCGCCATTAGCCCCTCAGCAGGTTTCAAGGAATTTAGTATTTCTAATGTCTGTCACTAGAAAAATGCTACACAATGAATTTATTGTTTGTTTATTGACTATTTTCAATTTATTAAAACTATATTAAAATGTGGTAAAAGTCTCATGCATTTCCCCGTATTATAATTCATTTAAATATTTCAATATTTTGTAAGAAGACATGGATAGAGACTATTCTCGCGTAAATTACGTGAAATCACGAAAATACGGGATCGTCAACATCCATCTGTTAGACATTAATTCTTGTTGCTTTTCTTGTTTGTGGGGTCACTGCCAGGTCGGTCGGTGATCTCCACATAGGATCTTGACTTTCTGGTTCCGTTATCGGGGAGGCGGGGATGGGCTGATGAGTCCGTAGCAGGACGAAACGACCATTTCCAACTCTTCCCCATAATTGAAACAGAAAGGCAATTTCTAATCAGATGCTGACTTGTTTTGATTTTTTAGCATTAATGCTTTTTCAAGCATTTCGTTTTGCGAACATATTCACAATATTTCGTACGGCGCTACTGGTCAAAAGCTTTTCAGATTTGTTTATAAAGTTTCAGCTTAGTTTCGATGGGTCGACACGCTGAATTGATAGTCATTGGGAAACAATTATTGTCAACTAAAAATGATGGCGGAGTGATATGGCTGTTGTTATTAAAATGAATGATTCAAGTTTTAAAATTAACTTAAGTGTAAACAATCTTTATGTGGGAATTCCTGTTCTGAACACTCCATCGGATTATAGCCGGCCGAAGGCTGCCAAAATTAATACTGAGTGCTTGGTAGTCACTTGTTTACCGCTATTAAACCCATTGCACATGGATCCGAAAATCGGTCGGTCGGATACATGTGTAAGGGGCTGAAGGGGAGCGTTTGAGACCAAAATTATCATATTGAAATGAAAAAAGATAAGGTGAATGACGGCATTTTGAATATATAAATTTTCGACTGAATCACCCTATTTTTAAATTGTGTGCCAAAATACCCTGATTCACCTTACTTTTTTCCCTTCAATATGATAATTTTGGTCTCACCCGCTCCCCTTAAGCCCATTGCACATGGATCCGAGAGACCGATTTTCGGATCCATGTGCAATGGGCTTTAGACCATAAGATAGTGGGCATGGCTCTCAACGTCACAGTCAAGGCACAAAGCTATAGTAAGTAAATTTATATACAGTTGTTTCTTTATTATAAACTTTAGAATGATTCAAAGTAAGGATTTAGTGACTCGGTGACAATATCAACAAATGCTTTCTTTGTAATCTTTTACTTTCTCTAAGTATTTCAGCCAATTTTTAATGCTAATAGGAAAATGTAAATGCTAAGAAACAAGTACTTTTGGAAAAATGTTTATCGAAATTGACAAAACTATTATTCCGTTGAGTTATTAAACGTTATTGAAGTTTAAGTAATTAACATATCTTATATCCTATATCCAATCAAAAATTTATTTTTAACTTAACAAATGTCTTTAAAATCACAATACTTTTTAAAATACTAGGAGGAATTTTACTGATATATTTAATACTGACGCTCCTTAAAAGAAATTATGAATTTACAATGAAAAATAGTATTCGTAATACTATTTTCAATATGTATATATTGAGCAACACACTGCAGGACTGATGGCGTCGTGGTGTGGGGAGCCATCTCCTACGATTCTCAGTCTCCACTGATACTGATCAGGAGAACATTGGAGGTGCAGTGATACGTTCACGGATTCCGTAACCTCATGTGCTTCACTTCATGGAGCGCCTACAGCTGATCGTTGTTCAACAAGATAATGCTCGCTTACATACAGCACGGGTTTTCCTGGACTGCCTCCGTGCTATCGATAGAATTCTTTGGTCGTCAGATCTCCAGGCTTTTCGCA
The DNA here is from genome assembly GCA_023159025.1 of Thereuonema tuberculata. Classification (NCBI taxonomy): domain Eukaryota; kingdom Metazoa; phylum Arthropoda; class Chilopoda; order Scutigeromorpha; family Scutigeridae; genus Thereuonema; species Thereuonema tuberculata. The sequence continues at coordinate 63,442,086 of JAFIDM010001028.1, forward strand.
TGTTGGGACCAGCTGTGATGGCAGCTTAAGTTATCTATGTAATGCGCTGTGTTTGATATGCGGGCTTATTCTCTAACTTAAATATTACATCCAGATAAGTTAACCAAATATAAAGAGTTATTTAATTCTCCCTTCCAATCTGGGAGTTTGACATGAATCCTTCTTTGTATGTTTGCTTTTTGTGAATAGTTTATAGTACCATTATCCAATAATTGTTTAGTTTACGTTCTTTATCTTATTATATAGTTTGACCGTTGGATTTCTGTCAATTAATATATAATAGTTATCTGCAATCAGTCCGTCTAATTTATTGACGTAATCTACCTTATTCATTATAATCATATGGTTCCCTTTATCTGACCTTGAAATCTGATCTAAAATAAATTTGTAAGAAATACAATATTGAACTAGATTTTATATATAACAAGAAATTAAAGAACATTTTAGCTAACAAATTCAATCTCAGTGAAAAAAGTAATCAAATGGGGGTGGTTTATAAAATAAATTGTAGTACTTGTAATAATTTTTATGTTGAGAAACGAAAAGGACGGTTAGGGAACGTGTTCTAGAACATGTAAATAACATAAAAAACATCCAAATTGATAAATCTGAGCTTGCAGAACATAGTATTAAATTGGGCCACCGTATCAGTAATGAAGTTAAAATTTTATGCAACGAAAAAGATATTAAATTAAGGAAAATGATCGAAAGTCTATTATCAGAAACTCAAAAGGAAAAAACATAAGCAGGAATGATGGTTTAGACTTAGATTCAAGATTTGTGAAGTTAGCTGATAAGGAAGCAAATTTATTATTTCAACAAACCAAAAACAAAGTATTCTTTAAAGAGTTTTCTCAATAATAAGGTTTCATGATCTAATAAGATATATTAGGTTTCAAATGGTATAATGTAACATTATTGTTTTACTTTGTTATAGTTCTTAGTATGTTATTCCATTGTAATTAGTTTGGAGATTAGGCTTGACGAAGGAAAGACGGATAATAAACTTTCTGAAAATTTGCGTTTATCTTTATTTAATGAAGCGCTTTTCTTTATTTGATAAAATTATTTAGGAAGGTAAGAAGATGATATAAAATAATTATGAACTCTAGAGAGATTGAGAGTGGAATATGGAAATTTTAAGCTATATATGTTACATCTTCCTTTTTTTTTAATTTACTATTTTAATTTCACTTAAATTTCACTTAAAATTGAAGTTCACAGATCAAGTCTTTTAGGAGGCTTCACGATGAGACCTGAACTGACTCTTAACAGCTGGCTTTTCATCTGGCAAAGGATTTTCTACACTGCCATTATTTGGAGGTGACTCATCAGAGGTGTCTCATCAGAGATCACTTTCTCCTTTGTAATTGGGTTATCTTCTATTGGCGACTGCTCAGTCTGCGTCTTGGTTAAAGGCTCAGGTACTGGAATTACAGGCGTTGTTTGACTGGTAACCTTCGTCTTACTGACTACTTCTACGAAGATATCTTTCATCATCCGTCTTTCCTATCACTGAACATTTAGAATCATATATTTTGTCGCTTGTTCCTCCAATCCAATGACGATCCATCTTGCACACGTATCTTGTCTTTATCTTTACTATCAGCATAGTTTTTCTACTTATTTTGTTTTTACATGTTATCTTATTGTTCTTGTAAGGACTGACAGATAACAATGCATTTGTTGATCTGTCTAATAATCTGATGGCTACTGATAGTAAACGTGGTGTCGAAACGTTTCTCAGATTCAGTAGTCCAAACCAAAAATCTTAACCGTCACGGGAATATTTTAATAGCAGGCTTTTTAACTGTTTGTACACTTCTTTGAGCCAAAACCCATTTGCTTGTGGATATAAAAGACTAGAAGTTTTCGTTTAAAACCTCATATAGTTGTATAGTCTTTAAAAGGTAGATGAGGAAAACTATGGTCCATTATCTGATTGAATTATTTGTGGTATTTCGAATATTGCAAAACAACGTTTCAGGTGTTAAACAATCACTGCTGAGGATGAAGATCGAAAATCCCCGAGCAACTGTAAGTCAATTAAGACTGATATGAAAGGACAAGGAGACAAGTATCTACAAAGCAGATGTTTGGTCAAACTATAAGTCATTGAAAGAAATATACTTAATAAACACACTGAAAAACATTTTAAATTATATATTTATAAAAAAATGACAAAAAAACATACATTACTTAATTAAAAGGGGGTCCTTGGACAGTTTCGGAGGCGTCAAGTCCTCCATCGTCAGCAAGATTAAAAAGGATAAAAAGAATGGGAAGGCAATGGTTTAAGAAGGCGAACGGACAACTGTCAAATTTCAAAAAGTTGATTGTCCAATCGTGTAGCAGCTCCTGGGAGCCGCGGAGCTATAAAATTCGTAGCTATAATCTGCCATGGTCTGTATGGTATTTGACAGAGCTGTATTATTCTCGATCATTGCTACGGTCTGCTGATTGACAAATTGAACATGTTTCCACTAAATCGGTTATGTTCTTGGTCATTAACAGCCAGAAAAAACATTTCTTGCTATTTGTAGTGTGGACTGTATTTCTAAATGTTCTGAATGTGCAACTTTTATGTATTTGTTTCTCAATACTGTAGGCACTAAAGGACGTTCACCTTTAAATATAATTTTACCATAACACACTAATTCATCTCGATAAATCCAATATTGACGGATATGTTGAGAAACTTTACTCACTACATCAGGCCATCCATTCTTGATATAATATATTAAGTCTTCTAGACTATAATCTTTAACTGTTAATGTATCTAATCCGGTAGGAGACTTTGACAAAAATAAATCTACTTGTAGTTCAGTATCCTCTTCCTTTGATTCTAAGCTGGTACAGTCACAGCTTAACGAGTCTGGTATTGGAATTCTTTGCCAATTCTAGGAGAGTATGATAATACATCTAGCATTATTCTTTGCAATCTCACTGGTGCATTGGTCATGGACTTCTTCCATATTATTTCTAATGGTTTATGATTCGTTTTTACAGTGAGCTTTCTACCATGGAACATATTAATGAAATTTCTTCAAACCCAAATGAATTCCAAAGACTTCTTTTTTTATCTGAAGATAATTGCGTTGTGAGACATAAGTGCTTGTGTAGCATAAGCTATGGGAAGTCCATGCTGTGACAAAACTGCTTCAACGGAATCTGGCTAGCATCAACTGGAATAATAACAGATGCATTTGTATTAAAGTGTACTAATACAGGGGAAGTACGTAAAGCTGCTTTAATTGTCGTCAGTGCACTGTCATGAGTTCTATCCCAACTCCAAGCAACATGTTTTGAAGTAACTCTCTTAATGGTTGTGTTATCTTAGAATGATTTGGTATAAACTTTGCTACGTAATTTACCATGCCAAGTAAACGCTGTAATGACTTAACATCAGTAGGCCTATTTAACTTGTTTACGGCTTCAACTTTTTATATTATCAAAACCATTGCATTTTCTAAACTTTCAGGAGTAGTAAGTCCTAAACTTGACTCGGTTTACATAAAATAAGCATTTGTCCTTATTTAACCTTAATCTGGTCTTGTACAACTTATTCATTACTCTTTGAGCAATTATTCTAATTTCAGGTAATGTTTCACCAAAAATGATTGTATCATCCGTGGAGTTTTCTGCTTTTGACTCATCTTTTAACAATTTCGAGACCACGTGTTGAAGTATCTCTGGTGCAGAGCAAATTCCAAACGGTAATCTGTTAAACCAATAACCCCACGGAGTACTAACTGTCAGGTATTATTCAGTCTGTTGAGGTATAGGTACCTTTCTTGCAATCTAGTAATGGGAAATAATTTGACCCTTTTAACGTTGTCGAAATATTTTAATGAAAAGTCTTTGATGGATAATGATCACGTAGTATTTATCTATTAAGGTCTGAGGGATCCATGCAGATACGAACTTTACCTTTTTGTTGTACTACTACTATAGAACTAACTGCAGGAGTAGGTTTAGTAATTACACCTGGATTAATTATACATAGTTTAATCATATTTTCTAGTTCAGCTTTGATATCTTAATGAATAAGTTATTCTACGGGAAGAATATATCTTGAACTCTGGAATGTCAACTACATTTATATCATAAGTTAAAACATCCTAATCCTTCAAATACTTTTGTGGAAATTTCTGGATCATCGGTAAATTTTTGAACATGACTAATTAGATCATTTTCAATGCAGGACTTTCTACTTAATACTGGTTTAGCATCACGGTCAATTACTGTAAATGAGTTCTTACTCACGTGGCTTGATAACTTTTGAGTTTACCTTCAACAAAGATATCTGTCTTGGGGCTTGAATACATTACTAATTTCTTGATTCTGGAGTCATATATTTTCGCTCCTATTGCTTCAGCTAAACGTCTACTGATATTGCAATCAGCTCCAGTATCCAGCTTCATTAAAACTTCTGTCAAACTTCGATTATCACCGTTTCCGTCCATTCATTATTGGAACTTGAAGATAAGCTGCTCAGATACAATTCTCTTTCCATTATGATTGCATCAGTTTTGACTTTATCGCTTTTTGTACCTCACATCGTAGCAAAATATCCCCTGAACTTGCTTTTATCACTCTGTTTCTGGATAAACAGGCTTAAAAGACGTGTATATTCACCTCCTTTATTTGAATTTTGGTAAAGATTAAACTTCTAATAAAAAAAGTATTTATTAAAATTACGATATTAAAAAGAATGTGCATCATTATTTGAAATAAGTTTAAAATTTAAAATTCCCGAGAATCAATTAAAAAGTGGAAAAAAATTCCTAAATCCTTACAAAATCCATTGCTTTTTTTCCAATCATTCGCTGAAATTTAGTCTTGTTTTTACCTTTATGTGAATATAACTAAACATTGCCTATAGATGTTTTTAAAGATGGAAAATTTCTTGTAGTTTACAATTAATAGTTGAATTGATCTACTACAGTTCATCATAGAAAGTGAAGCTCCTTGCGAAAATTTGTGACTCAAAATTTAATGTTTTGATGATTAAATCTGACTGAAATTTTCTTTAAGCATCCCAAGTAGCTGAGCCTAACTGATATTCATAGAGAATTGTACACTGACCAATTGATTATATGTAAGAAATTTTCCAGATTGTTGTGGCAAAGTGAATATCTACACTATTTTATGTTACTGTATTTTACTTAGTAAAGAGATTTAATGTATTTAACAGACATTGACCACCAATGCATTACATTGAAACTCAGGTTTCAGGGAATCTAATATTTAATATGTAATATATCGAATACATGAAAATACAGACAAGCAGACAAGTATGACTTCATATCTCAGTTTTTAAAATCACATTCCTATAGAAGAATATGTATATATTATTTTCTTTTTAATTTTGACTTAAGCAGAACATATCTAATAAAATGCAGAGAATGTACATATCATTGAATATGTATTTATGGCTTGCAATCTTAAGATATAGGATCAAATTCCAATTGTACATAATTAAAGTGATTATTCGAATTTATCTCATTTATTTTTGAAATTATTATTAACAGACCATTCCATATCTAATAATTAAATAAATCTCCGCTTTCAGAATTGTCATGCGAGAACTAAGAAGATTTTTCTTTTTCTTTTTTGGAGTTTTATTCAGATTGGAAGGTATTTGCTCTTGACTGTTTAATTTATTAACTTTGCTTTTTATCCTGAAATGTCAAATCCTGGGAATTAATCTCAGTAGAAAGCAATATATTCTCAGGAGTTGCTGGCGTGTCTGCAAAAAAAAAAAAAAAGAGAGTTAAGAAAATAAAGATTAAAGATTTTTTTTGTAAAGTTTATTAAGCTAGTAACTAAAACCTTAAAAATATTAACATTATATTCTTAGAATAAAAACTTATTCACAACCATATTAATTAAACTTTACTTCACAAATAAACATAGGGGCAAATTAATAATACAAAGGGGCAAATTTTTAAAGTTTTTATGGCGATTTTATAAAGAAAATTCAAAATAAAAATGCCAGAAACAGAAAAAATATGAATGCCTAACAAATAAGATATAACATTAACGGGAAATATAAGCAAAACAATTTTAAAGGAAATTAAAATAATTGAAAGCATTAAAATAGTATGATTTCCCACTAAAACTTAATACAATGCTGTGTAGTCTATTATTTCGAAGATATGTCTTTCTTGCCAAAGATTATCAATAGTAAAATCCGGATTTATTTAAATGTGTTGTAAATGAGATCAATTGTGCTAATTATAAGAAAAGTTTGTATATATTGGGGAGACGTCCCGATATATTTCCGAATGTCTTTCTGAACATAGAGGATATTTTAGAAGAAACGATTGTAATAGATCAGAATTGTGGAACTTTGTTTAATTTTTGTCATATTCCTGGAAAGGAAGTTCAAATTCTTTATTTTGAAACTGATGATTAAAAGAGGAAAATTATAGAAGCTCTAAGTATTCGGATTTTAGACTGTATGAATAGAAATCAATTTTACTTTTGATAATATTGTTACCGTTCGATTTGGTCACTCCCCCGCGTCCAGAATCGCCTCGTCCAACCCGGCTCCGCTGTTCGAAGTTAACCAGACCGGAGGTTGGAACGAGGCAGCTGACGGCCTTAAAACAAGCAGCAGAGCTGTGGAAAGACAGTCAGCCGGGTGGCAGGAGCCACAACACTATCTCCAGCCCCGGAGATAAGCAAGGACAGTCTGACAGTGGGTCGGGTGGCAGGAGCCACAACGCTATCTCCAGTTCCGAAATTTAGAAGGAAGTCTGACGTTCAGTCGGGTGGCAGAGGCCACAACAGGTTCTCCAGTCTCGGAGAAATTAGAAGCCAATTGCTGGAAAGATAGTCCTCACCCGCACTCAGAAGAGGGACTCCGGTAAAAGCAAACCGTAGCCGAGGAAGTGAAGCCAATTGCGGGGACGATAGTCCTCACCCGCACTCAGAAGAGGGACTCCGGTAAAAGCAAACCGTAGCCGAAGAAGAGAAGCCAATTGCGGGAAAGATAGTCCTCACCCGCACTCAGAAGAGGGACTCCGGTAAAAGCAAACCGAAGCCGAAGAAGAGAAGCCAATTGCGGGGAAGATAGTCCTCACCCGCACTCCGAAGAGGGTCTCCGGATAAGTCAGTCCGAAGTCGACGTGGAAGCCAGCGGACCGGCCCGATCATAGAAGCCATCAGGACCGGCCCGAACGGAGAAGACAACAGGACCGGCCCGAACATAGAAGTCAACAGGACCGGCCCGAACGTGGAAGCCATCAGGACCAGCCCGAACGTGGAAGGCAAACAGGACCGGCCCGAAAGGAGAAGTCACCAGTCTCGATCGATTCCTCAGTTCATCATTTGTGAGACCTGTATTGATAGCATTATCCTTTACTGAATAAATTCTCTGATTTATTTTAAAACTTGCTCTTGTCGCATTCAATCCCCCAGCGCCACCGAACCCAGCCAAAAAGTTCGGTAGCAATATCTTAATATCTTTTGGCAAGAAAAGATAATTCGTCATTTAAATAATATATAGCATTGTATTTCGTTTTAGTAGGCAGCTTGTACATGATTGTAATAATTACAATTGGTATTTTATTTAGCCTTAAAATTTATGTGCTTGTATTTCATTTTAATGGTATATCATTTTCTTTATGTGTTCATGTTTTCTTTAATGTTTTTATTTTGAATTTTTGGCTTGATAAAGAAATCGCCATAAATACTTTGAAAATATGCCCCTTTGTAAAGGGTGGCGCACATAAAACCGGCCCCAAACGGTTTTCATGTATATTTTGGTTCTGAAAATGAATAATATTTAACGCTATCGCTCATATTCATGTTATCTGTACATCATTGACGATATATTTTTATTATCATTTTCAGAGTAGATGCTGTAAGTGACCCCATCAGCCTCGAAGCATTTTTCCGCCCGCCGCAATGTATTCAAGAATACACTACTCAATTCTGTGACCGTAATGCAGGCGTTCTCTTACCATATGTTTGTTTTCAACTGATCCAAGATGCGAGGATTGTTGTGGTATACTTTCCATTTCAGCAATCCCCAGAGAATACTGCCTGTAGTTACGTACAACATATACCTTGAAACCTATTGGAGCAGGTTTATTGTGCGCTACTCTCTATTATTATGTTTTTTAGTGAAGTAAAGTTGAATTATATTCTTAGGTTAAGAAACTGCATTAAACAAATAATAAGAGCTATGTGGAAACATAAACAATCTTTTCGAATGTTTTATACTTGGTATATTTGATATGGTACTTATAAAAAATGTAGTAGAGTAAATGTAGTAGTGTATTGGAGTACAAATGTTACTTCAATGTAAGATTACTTCCACTTATCAGACATTTTCAAGAAGTAATGAGACATTTTTGAGGTTTTTTAGATGGTCACTTATGGACTACAGCATCATTATAATTGTAAATGATTTTAAGAAATGAGATGAAGATTATAAATCTTCATAATTTAGTAAGATGACAAACGAAGACTCATCTGATATATTGAAGGAAATATTCTTCTAAAATGAATAACAAGTGTGAAGATTAGAATCTTTCAGGTTTATTAGACAATAAATATCGAAGTTTTTGAAGAAGATGATGTGGGGTATCGAAAATAGTATTTAAGTCTGTACTTTTCTCAAAAATCCAGTTTTTGTTTAGATATTACTACTGGTAATAATGTATCTTCTAGTGATCATTTTTTTTTTTCAATTTATAGTTAACCCCGCGGACTGATAATCTGACATGTAGACGCAAGTCTGCTAGCTGGAGGTACCGGTTCAATTTCTCTACAAAAACTCTGGCATTTTTCTAGGTTGTTTGTCCTCCAGATGGAACATCAGTAAAACAGGGATCAGATTTCTTTCCTTGGATTAAAAGCGAGATACAGAGCGTTGGATTACCTATGCACTTTATCTATGTGATTCAAATCGCTGGATTTGAACATCCAGCTCTGAATCGCCTTGAACGAGTCATTTAATCTTTAAATTAATCCTATCATTCTAATTCAATTTATACCCCAAAATTCAGTAAGCTTTTCAGTAATTGATAGGTTCTTTTAAGAAAAACAACCAAATGCACATAAGTAAACAAATTGCACCCTGAGTCATCGTCGATGGGAATCTGCAACAGCTGTTGGTAAATCTGGCTGATGATTCCAACTAAGGATGAAACAGCTGTTCCAGATTCCCATCGATGATGGCGCAGGGTGCAATTTTTTACTTTAGTGAATAAATTGTTTTTCTTTGTATTTTTAACCATCCCTTGCATGTTAACACAATTGCCCAAGTAAATATTAATACTTACTCATTTGAAACCATTTCTTATCTGCTTTCTCTTGTCTGGCAGCTGCAACGGCTGCTTTCACAGCCAAAAACACAGAGGCAGAAAGAAGAAGTGGGGGTTCTCCAATGGCTACATTAAAATATGAGATTATAAACATTAATTGGTTAGCGTCAAAAAACATATAGTTAAAAATAAAAATGTGATTCTGAAGTTTATATATTTAAATCGATGTAACTCGAAACACAGTAATAGAAAAATAGAGCCTCAAAGACTAGAGGATATTCATATTGTTTTTAACTGCATTTCCATTTCAGCAGAAAATAGCACCTTACTCCGATAAACACAAACGCAATAATGTGCTTTATGTTGTCCATAGTCATTCTGTGATATGAGGAAGTGAATTTAGGGAAAATGAACAAGAACAATATGCCTGCAAATCACAGTAGCGTTACCATCCATCTCGTCTAAGGATAGAGAGTGCTTTAATTGTAGGAAGGAAAAATACACCGAAGGAAAAATAGATGATGAAATCTATTATTATCTAATTGTTAATTCTGTAATTTTAAACTTATTCAGTCGCTGTGGAGAAAGAGGTATTTCTCAGACTAGCCTTCATGGGGACGCCGAAGATGTAAGCTCCGATGTTTCAATGGCCTTCGAGACTAGGGTGATCAGCCCAATCCTCGTCCGCCTTTGACCCCGGAAAAGAAACCCGGTTCTCATTTTACAGTGGGCTGAGTAAACCATAGGGCCCTTTGAAAAGAAATAACTTAGGAAAAACCACGACCTCCGTTGTTGATTGAACTCGCATCATCAACTCGCCTGTATCACTTGTCCATTGAGACAACAGTTACATTGAAACTGTAAAATAATAATTTTAGTTATTGATATTTGATAATGTATTGTTGTGTTTTTTACAATTATTGATCGATTTCTGACTCAGATGTTGCAAATATTAAAAAGAAATCTCTGGTATTAAATTTGAATGTAACTTATCTAACAATTCATTATTAGTTAGACACAGAGGCATCAAAAAAGACATAACTTTCTTGTTAAATAAAACACAGTGTGTGAAGATTATGGATTTTTTTTCATTATTCAAAAAAAATTACTCTTTATATAAAGTATCTATGCATACATGAAAGGAAGAGTCTGTAAGCTTTTTTTTTCGGGAACCATATGAGATACGTGGTAAATTTTGTATCAAGTTAAATGTGAGGCGTGCATGAGCATGTTGATTTTTGTAAAAAGTAATTTTGAAAGAAAAAAAAAAACTTCTATCAAAATTGACGCGTCCTGAATCCCTGTTCTTGCGTCCTTCTACAACTAGAAAGTGGTTGAATCCATTGGCATCGAAGTAATCGCTGTAATTAAGTAACTTTTTTAAACTTAAACATGATTAAGAAGTCTTATTTAATTTGTCACTTAATTATGATCAGGAGAACTACATTTCTAATCACTTAATTATGATCAGGAGAACTATATTTCCAACCGTAGAATTTCTACGGGTTCTACTTGTTGTAATATAATTGCAGAGACGTGACCAGAAAATTGGAATGGGGGGAATAACTCTCGCCTCCCCCCCTAAAATGGTGATAGCTGTTTAAACGAAGGAAAAAAAAATCATTTTTTCCCGATTGTTGGGTTAGAATAAAGCGATAGATTGCAAAACCAAACAAAAGAAAAAGTCCAAAATACTGGATTCTTACGTTTTTCGGATATCACAACCCCTTACCCCTGATAAGCCAATGGGACGTTGTATTTCAGAAACTTGAAGTTACAGAAACTTAAAGTTATTATTAGTCTAAGATTTAAAAATGTAAGGTAAGGAAGGGCTCATAAATATTAAGTATAAATTATTAAACGTTAATATAGAGTTTATAATGTTAGAATGTGAAAGGATAATGGCGCTATAAAAAATAATTAAAAACTCTAAAAAATATGATTCCGAAATTCAATAGCTTCTTAATGAAAGTCAAGCTTTGGTAACTGAAACAACAGACATTAGTTTCTTTCGAAGAATATATATATATATATATATATTTATTCCTCAAATAGTTATGATTAATTTTGCAAATACAAATAACCTTTTAATATATTATTTTATAGCATATGGCATATTACTAAATAGTAAGTAGGCCTCTGGATTTAGGGGTTCATCTAATTCTTAGTGATCATAAACTACTCTTAGGAATATAGCAAATTCAAGAATTTGTTTGCATTCAAAATACAAGATCATTGTAAAGTTACTTAGATGATTTAGTGGTAAATAAAATAACCCGAAAATTAATACTTATCTGTATAAATCAAATAAAAAAAACAGAAAAAAATTCTGAACGAAATATTTTTGTAAAACCATTGTTTCGTAAGATCACTTTCAGGTCAAATTTACCTTTGGAACTCAATACTCCCCCTGGATTAGGGGCATTTTTGAGGATAGTAATTCGAAAATCAACAGGTATATCTTTGAAGGTAGGCGGTAAGTAATCCTGAAATTCCAAACAAAAAAAAGATCAACTTACAATTTATGAATGTTATACATAAAATGACGATGCTGTATATACTGTATATACTGTATTACAGAGTTTTTCTATAAGCTTTACTGAGATACCAAAATTCCCAAAAGAAATAGTATTGAAGCATGGCCTTGTCCGATTGAGACATCATTCTGCAGCACAAGAAAAGTTAATGCGGATTACAAAGGAAACCACAGTATATCCATGTTATATGTTTGAAAAAAAACCTGCATGATGTGATTTTCGGTAATACGGAGTAAGAAGGTAGCAGAATCATCATTGTTTCGTAGCGAGAGGATGAGATAAATTTCAGAATGTCCACCAAATTGATTCGTCGCTCTCATAATACGTTAACACCTGTTTGGATAACGTGCCATTGTCAGCAAGAATAGGTTGTTGGAACAGACCACAGCGAGATTATGTTCTAAATGGAAATTCCACACTGCAATTACAGAGAATATTATTGTCTAGGATGGAAACGTTTTCATAAAAACTTTTATTATGGATCATGTGACTTATGTAGGCAACAACGTTCGACGATAAGTTGTTCCAGTACAACCTTTAAAGTCTCATGTCCACTTCACAGACCACTTTAGTAGGCAGACTCTAACGTTATGAGGCTTATTGAAAGACTCTCCACAATACCTATTTAGTGTTCAATATCGACTAGGTGTTCTATGGTCCTTAATTTACCATGGCCCAATTATATCACACTGCAACTATTATCAGAAAAAAACACCATACGAAGTTCATTGTTTCTGCCTACATGTGAAAAACGAGATTCAGTGCTTTCAACAAGATGAGCGCGTGACTCGTGAAATATCTTGCTTTAATGATAGGATCATCTTCCGTTGAATACATATTTTTATCTCTCATATTCCAGGTTAGTCTAATAAATTTCTTTTTATATGCTTAGCTTTATATGCAACATATTGCTTAATGATATTTTTGTTAAAATGCATAAATTATTTGGATATGATTAAAAGAGGTCTGATACAAACTATTTTAAAAAAACATTAAACCTTTAAAGTTTAATAGCATAACCAGGTTTCGACAATACACGCCTGTCGTTTATAAGTAAACTACAAGTGTTCTCGAAACTTGATTGTAGCCTACTATTAAATTTTAAAGTGTAAGAAGGTTGGAAAAACGATAAAAATGCACAAAATCGTTTGCTTTCACGTCTTCAGCCATTGTGCATTTTTATCGTTTTTCTCTTTTCATGTTAAATTTAATGCACGTTAAACCATTCTTACATATTAATTTTTTTCCTATTTACTTATCTTTTTATTAAATGCCTTTTGTGCCCAGAATTTAGCGGGCTAAGGTAACTATGCTATACTGGTCACAGCAGTGGCGTATATAGAATATATTTTCGGGGGGGGGCGGGCCCAAGATTAATGTAATTAAGTAGACACCCCATGAAAACCTATCTGTTCAACCAAAAAAAAAAAACAAAAAAAACAACGACGGAAACCTATCTGTTCAACCAAAAAAAAAGAGAAAAAAAAAACGTTGAGAGGACATACCTTCATTATTTCGGGGGGGAGCCCGGGCCAAAAAATCTATTCAACCAAAAAAAAACAAAATGAAAACCTATCTGTTCAACCAAAAAAAACGTTAGGAGGACATATCTTCATTATTTCGGGAGGGGCCCGGGCCCCCTCGGCCCTCCCCCCCCCCTTATATACGCCCCTGGGTCACAGCGATTTTTCTATTGTTGTTTGCTTTTGCGGTGTTCTTTTTCCGAGAGCGGGAGAAAGATCCATAGGCTTTCACGCATTCTGATCTTGATCATCGTGGCTAAATCTAATTGATGACTATTAATGACGGAAACGCTGTATCAGATTGCCGTTGATGATGGCTCAAGGCGTGGTAGCAAACGATTTTGTGGAATTTTAAGTAGTTAATGTTTTTTAAAATAATTGTGTGCCGGACCTTTATTAATCATACCAAGTATTTTAAACATGTTAATCTTCATTCGAGTATAAATTATCGAAATCTATTGTTTATGAATAATAGCGCCAACTAAAAACAAGTGTGATATCTCTATTACAAAACATCAATTTAACTTACAAATGCACCTGCACTCATATTCGATCCTGTTTCAGAATCATATTTGATTTCTTCAGTCAAATAATATCCTAATCCCATAATAAAGCATCCTTCAATTTGGCCAATATCAATTAATGGACTCAGACTAAAATTACAGCAAAAAAATAAATAACAAAAAATAGCAGTTTAAATATAAAGAACTTAAAATTTTAAAAAATTGAAATTAAGCATTACTTTTAATGCTAACTCTGCTTCCTTTGTCTGCTCTTATAAGTTTTGTCTGACTAACTTATAATTATATCAAATTATTGTTAGTCTTAATTCCTAATCATTAGATAAAACGTTGCAGTAATATTAGGACGTTTGTAAAAAAATATCAGAGTAATCATATTGACAAGTATTGGGTCACAGTATTTGATCTGATCCGACTCCATCAGATCAAAAAATTATCATCAACAGCATTAATGAAACACTTCTCAACTTTATAAAAAATATGTTATAAAGTTATGCAGTGTTATAATTATAAAAGCAACATTACTTGGACTATAATAAATAATTGTAGAATACTTATGAGTGAATGTGCATCACAGATCCTCAGTTGTCATTTCTTAGTATTTAACATAATAATTTATTATCCTGGGAAGACTGAATTAATTCGTTGTATAATATACATTTCCATAAAACTACTTAAATATGTTGCAATCATTGATTAGATTATAATTTCTGCAGTTCATGGAATAATCTGAAATTATAACTATATTAGCTACGTATAGCCCTCACTAAATTGAGATTATAATTATAAGTACATAAAAAATATACATATAATACAGGGTGCACGTGAAATGTGCTGCCAAGCTTAAAGGTTATATTCGATCATGCAAAAGAACGAATAAATGTCATATAAACATGAGCCTGGAAATGCTTTATTTCCAAGATATGAACGATACAGCCCAATGACTTCTGAACCAACGTTATGCTGCTCGTTGGATTGGAAGAAGGGGATATCAGCAAGGCCTGCTCGTTCCCCTGATTTAAATCCTCTGGACTTCGTATGGGGTTATCTTAAAGCAATAGTGTACACCACACCGGTTCCTGACGCCCACGCACTGCATGATTGCATAGTGGATGGTTGGGACACAATTCGACGTGCAAGGGGCATCTTCGACCGTGTTCGGCAATCAATGGAACGACGTTGTGTTACGTTCATTGCGGCCGTTGGAGGACATTTCGAGCACTTTCTGTGAAACTGAGCGACTGTACGGCCAATACTTCTACGGTCAGCATTTTCAGACTCGTGTTTATATGATATTTACTCGTTGTTTTGTATAATTGAATTCACCCTTTAAGTTTGGCAGCACATTTCAGATATCACCCTGTACACAGTTAAAGTTGAGAATTCCATTTTACAATACATGGAAGCTGTTTTTGAAAGCTGGAAGTTTAGATCCCACCGATTCTCAACCATTGGGATGAAGTGGGGATTGGATGGTCACTAACGCCTTTAAGCCTTTAGTCATTGGAATGAAACCCGGTTCCCATTTTATAGAAGACAAAATCCATGGTCACAAATACCAAGCAAAAATCAAGAATTTATCCCGGCTTCTTTAGCCCGGCCAACACCTACACCACAGGCCCTACACCTTAAATTACATACATTTTACATAAAGAATCCATACTATATTGAAATGTATCCTTTTATTATTAATATAATTAAATGATAATTTAATAAAACAAACAAATATAATATTTTATCTAAATCACCCACTCCATCACTTTCTAAACCGAGTACATCGAAAGATCCTGATTTCCAGTATAATGAGGAGTCTACACCGCAACACAAAGTAACAGCGTGAGATGAATGATCTGGTAAGAGATTTGGAATTACCTAAAGGTAAAACAGAACTGTTGGCATCTAGATTATCTACAGCAATGGAATTATCTTGACCAATCGCTAAATGTCAGTGTGTTCCGTGAACGTTCCTATCGTTTTTCACCAAACAAGATAACTTAGTATTTTGCAGTGATATTGAGGGTCTCATGATGGCTCCTAAAATTGACTATAAAAGTGATGAATGGAGATTGTTCATAGATTCATCAAAGATAAGTCTAAAGGCTGTTCTTCTACACAATGGTAACTTGTTTCCATCAATTCCAATTGATTACGCAGCCTACATAAAGAAAACCTATGACCAATATGAAGCAACTGTTAAGCAGAATAAACTATGAGAAGTTTAAGTGCCATATTTCCGGTGATCTGAAAGTCATTTCCATATTACTTGGCTTGCAACAGGGTTACACCAAATCTATTGCTTTTTGTGTATGTGGGATTGTCGTGCCAGGGCAAGCCACTACAAACAGAAGGAATGGCCTATGCGTCAATCACTCGAACCTGGAAAAGATAAGGTTATTAACAAAACACTTCTAGAATCCAGAATTGTTGGCAGATTACTGCTGGACACTCATCAGAGAATCACCAGCAACGGAATACAAACGTCAGGCAAAGCGATTGGGCCTTCAAAGACATTTCTCCGAGGGGAAACATTAAGGTAATTACATGCATTATGCTTTTAAGAATAATTATGATAAGTTGAGATATCTTAAAAACTAGAGCTAAACATGCATTTTTGAAGCTCATATTTAATTTAAAGTATAAATTAAAATTAAATAATTAAATAATTTATTGGAAGCTTCAAACGAAAATTGGAAATTTATTTTGCATATATTTGAATATATAAATGTTGATGACGTAATCGAGAGATGCCATAAATACAGAAGGCAGCCTCGATTTCAGTTGTTCACAGTAGTGAAAGTCAGTAGTGAAGTGTTGAGCAGTTGAATAGAGCTCATAGAACATCAGAGCGTGTTAATGAGAGTGTCATTAAAGTAAAAATAAAACGCTCTCCAGAAGGAACGTTAAGAAGTCCGAACTGAGAAGTCAAATCATACCAACTCAGAAGTAATGACATTCAGAAGACAAAGTTAGAAATAAGGACTTCGAACTGAAGAAACGAAAATTGTAAGAAGAATTAGAAGTGGCAGAAGAGTCAGTCAGTCAATCGTTGGAAGAAAGAAAATGTAAGAGTCAGCAGAATGAGAAGACAACACATTTTCGTATCGCAAATTAATAATGAGAAAAGACCGAACCCATTACCAAGCAAACGTAACGAAAAGTTCGAGCCTTGATGTCACCTACTATTGAGAAATGGAGAAATCCATTCACGAGGTGAAAAAGCCAATCGATTAAATATTATTAGTGAAAGTATTATTCGAAGATTGAAGCCAAACTGACCGAATTAGCGACACGGCTGAATTACAAAAGAAGCGTAATTATTTGTGAAGCCACGATACTTGGAAAGACTGAATTAAAACACGCCGATGCAATTCTGAACATAACCCGGTTCTTAATCATACTCAGCGAGGACTATTGCGTCAGAAACCTAACCAATGACGTCACACCGAGTCATCCTGGAGAGAAGCCAACTCGATGCAGCGAAGTCACCTGTTATCCGAGAATGGCAGGATACGTTGTGTTGTAGGTTTAATGACACGTTTGAAAGAAGCCGCGGGAACTTTGAAAGGAAATTCAGTGCAACAGAAGGAAGCAAGATATGTGTGAATTATTACAACGCAGTCAGCAAACTGTAAGTTGTGAACTTTAATTACATTATTAGAAATAGAATTACCGAAGAATTGAAGAAGCGGAAGAAGCCATTACGTTTAGAGGGGCATCGCAGTCAATTCTACGAACAGCGAATAACTATTGTGTTAGAAGTTTTAATAAGCGAATTAAGCTTCGTTATTAGTGAATTATTTAAAGTGCTTCGTGCAGTGTAATTATTAAGGAATAATATAATTAATTCTTATAGTAAAAGTGCTACTATATTTAAGAGTGAAGAATTATTTCTGTGAGATAGTTGAACTATAAATTATTATTAACCTTAGTGAACTTTATTATTCAAGTGACAATTAATAATCAAGTGGATTATTTTGGAACTTACCTTAACACAAGTGAGAGTGACGCAGTGTTATTGTTATTTAGACTCAATTTTAACTTTGAACAATTTCGAAGTATAAATGTAAATATTACTTTGACGCATAAAAAAAAAAAAAATACTTTATTAGTGGACCTTCAGCGTTTAATTTTAATGTCCATTTTCATATTTAGCACACTCGAGAGCATAAAGATCAACTATTTTCATCAAAGATACAGAGAAAAAGTTTAATTTTGTTGCCTAGTATTATTGTTTGTAAAGAACTTCCGCACTGATTATCTCGCTGAGTAATTTCGGCATATGATTGACTACCCGATCTCAACTGAGTCCCGTTGATCTATCTATCTATCTATATCGCCCATAACACCCAATACTGGGTATGGACGCTCTCCTACAAGAGGAGTTTAGGATAGATACCGCAAGGGAGCGCCAACCCCAAGGGAAGAAACGGACAACACAGAAGAAAGGAAAGTGAAACACCCATGCCACTGCCGGGATTCGAACCCAGGAACTGGCGCATTGGACGCCACGGCTGGCCGCCGCCGAGACCGCACGACCACGCCAGCACGGCCCCGTTGATCAGGAAACGCCGGGAGCCTTACTTGCACAGGCCTCTAGTGAGAAATTTACCTATTTAAATTTTATAAAGTTTGATGGATAACATTACTAAAATAATTAATATTAATCTCAAAACCATATTTTTTTATATATCATCATATAATGCCAGTTGCCAGTTTCCCTTGCCAGTATATACGATTTGACTCTATAGTAATTTTATTACGAAATTTATTTTCATTTCTCCAGCTACTTGTTAAGTTATTCCCGGTTGACGGGTGATCGCTGGAACCTTAGCTCCCATGCTGCTTATATTCGGACGAGGAGAAAGACGTGATGCTTTAGTCTCTAACAAATTCAAAAGTTGATAGTCTATTAAGCAGCGATTAAAGGTATCTTAATAGAATCTCGAGGAGATAAAGAAAACTTCGTAAATATATATGTTGGTTTTGAAAGTTTTGGAAGCTTATCGTGATGTTTCGTTTGAAGAATTGAGAATTTTAGCTTGATAATTGCATGATATGGACAATTCTACTTTATGGGGCATTGATATAAACGATCACATTTACCTTCGACCTTCAAGTTGCTCTCAAATATTTATTCAAATGAAATTTCAATAAGATGATTTATTCACTGTTCATTTTAACTTAGAAAATATAGAACTTACCTTTTCCCTGCATCGTATAAAATATCCACTCTGTTGACTTGAACACTGCCTGTAAGAATATCGACTTCCACTTCTGAGCAAGCTGCCGCAAAAATAGTATAAGTAGATGGATACTTTCCAGGACCAATCCTTAAACAAAGTTAAAATAGAATCAAATACCACAAAAAAGTTCACATATGGCAACATAAACTAAAAAAAAAATTATAAATTTTGAGATTTATTTAATTGTAAAAAACAAGGACCCTCAGAACGGGAGAACCCCGAGAAAACCTGCCCAGCGCGGATCGTCCGCCATCACGAAACCCACATGAGAACCGAATCCGGGACTCAGAGGTGAGAGGCCAAGGTCATAGCAACAACGCCAACCGCGCGGCCATAAATGTATATAATTATTGAAACGTACAAAAAATTTATTATACAGGGTGATTCACGAAGATATGCAGAAACTTCGGGAGCTAGTTCTGCATGTAAAAGTAAAAAAAAAATGTTATATAAATATAGGTCCGGAAATGCTTCAGTATCGAGTTATTGCTAGCGAAAGATTTCGCCCATAATGTACTATCCTGGGTGAAATGAAGACTTGCTGGAAGTCTGGGAAGGTAAATTAAGGGGCGAAATCAGTGGTTTCTTATGGTTGTTGACCTGAAAAATCGAATGAAACATGTCGCAGAACTGTATCTCCCAGTGGTTTGAAGCTTAACCGACGTGGAACCTACCAAAAAGTTGGCAATACAGTAACAGCTGTTCAACAATAATGTGAATTGCATTGTTTTGGTTTTTTGTGAGAGCTAACAACTGAGGTGTAGTCCATGTGCGTATTATTATACTACATTACGGGCGAAATCTTTCGCTAGCCGTAATTCGATACCGAAGCATTTCCGGAGCTATGTTTATATAACTTTTTTTCTTTACTTTTACATGTAGAATGAGCTCCCGAAGTTGGGTTGGACTAATAAAAACCACTCTTTATATTTAATTGTATTTGTATGTAATAAATGAAAATATATTTAATATTACTAAACAATTACAATTAACATGTAATAATTAGAAATACTTATAGCTTTTGAAACTGCCGCCTTTCTTACCATGCTCTTGCTCCAAGATCAATACCCTGATTAAAGCATTCTTCCACTAGTTTTTGCCAAGTTGGGTTTTCCAACCTATTTTTGATTGGATCCATTCTTTTTTTAAGTTCTTGACAACATTCTATCACTGCCTTTAGAAAAGATCAAATTTACATTCAATTATTATTAAATAATTCTGAAAATTGAAAAAAAAGGTAAATGTTTACTTGAATATAATTACTTGATTTCATGTTTGTTTTTTTGTTTTTTTGATATTTTACAGAAACATTGAAATGCTTGAAATATGTTCGATGTGTTCGACCATATAGTCGAGTAATGATAGTCGAGAAATCAAGCTCACAGCAACTCATTCCAGTTTAAATCTCTTGTAAGATAGTCCCTCTTTCTGGCTAATTGTGAAACTAACAAATTCACAAAAAAACTACTAAATTATTTTTCTTTTTCTGCTTTTATCTTCCTCACTGACAAAATTGATTTCCTATCCTCAACAACTTTTGAGTTGATCTGAGGATAAAAATCAGTAAATTGGTTATAAATGGACGCGAAAGCAGCAAGAACTGAGAACATTACTTATCAGCAAACATAGCAGTTGTAGTTACAAATTTTTAGCATGTCATTTTTTTCTGATTTCTTTTAAGTGTGTTGTCATCATTTTGCAGTAGGTCGTAGTGATATCAATAGCAATGTGTAGCAATTTGTTAACAATGGAATACATTATTAATACATTATATTGCATACATTGTTAAGTTTAAAAGCATATTTTCTGCTCAATTTAGTTGGTCGAGAAACTTCATTTACAAATTGAAGTTTCTCCATACTTCAATTTGAAAACTGCTTTAGTAGCTATTGCTTTATTTAATGTCATAACATGATATTTGATGGTTTGGTCTTCATTTATTTCTTCCCTTAACCGATTATGTGCGATTCCTATATTACATAAACTCAAAATGTATCTTTACTATTGTTAATAACATAAGAAATTTGGCAGTTATAGAGTTTTAAAATTATTGCAAGTGATTCTTACTGCACAATTATACTGTGTTGTTGTTGATGCACCTGTTTCAGTGTTATTCGGATTGGTAAGAGTGGTATGCTGTTTTACAGAAACCATTTCCAACGGAATTCCTAATTCGTAAGCACACACTTGAGCAACCTGAAATATACATAAGTAATATAGATCATAGAACAGATAAAATTAACAATATTTAATAGCAAATCTAGGACTGGATTGGTTTTAACTGTAAAAGAACATTAGCACTAGAATTAATATAGATAGTGTTGATAATTATTCGAAAATTTTACCTTAGTGTTGATACCCTGACCTATTTCGACACCTCCATGACTGACTGCTACTGTACCTCCTACTGTGAAAATACTAACCATAACATTAAAAATTCCTTTTTCCAGGTATTTAATCGGAAATTTCACCGGAGAAACACACAATCCTTTTTTACGCCAACGATTTTCCTAGAAGAAAAATGATTCCTCATAAATTACTAAAGTAAAAATAAGAAAAACTAATAAGTACTTACACCATACTTCTTTCTAATTTCTTCTCTTCAGGAATTCTTAATATTAAGCCATAACATACTCATTATAAATAAATGTAATAAAACATATATATACATTTATAAAAACGAAATTTTCAGAGAAATCGTCTCTTCTTCTTCAGCTTACAATGAAAATGCAACGAAATAAAAAAGAATTTAAATAACAATTAACGAAGACTACGTTAAAAACAGTATTACATGGATTGTTAAAAACAATTACTATTACAACAATTATAATAATTGGAAAGTAATACAACGAATCAACCATTAAATACATCGAATTTTACTTTGTTTTTACAACGTGCACAATTTTTATTGACTATCTCCTTAGCCATTCCTACTATCCTTTCATTCACTTGGACTCCATCATTTCTATTTAAATTACTACTTTTTGTGTTTCTAATGTACATGCTTTCTATTATTTTTCTTGTTTTATGATCTTTTTCCACGCATAAAATTTTAATCTCATTATTCATACAATTTGTTTGCTGAACACAATGCTCTGCCACCTCAGATTTGGCTATTGATTTATTATTTATGCAGCTGTCGTGTTCAAGTACCCTTTCCTTTAATGCCCTTTTACTTTCTCCAAGATAGAACCTCCTGCAATTCATACATTCCATCTTATATACAATCCCCATTTCATGTTTTTTGTCATACATATTTAATTTATTACAAACAAAATTTTTTATTTTATTTTGATAAACAAATCCAATTTCAATTTTTTTAGTAAATATATGTATATATATGTTTTATTACATTTATTTATATTGAGTATGTTGTGGCTTAATATTAGGAAAAACTAATTTTTAAGGAAAATGAATTCATTTGAAAGAAATTAGTTTTCTGCATACGAGATATAATTATAAAGTTCAATGAACGATGGAATACATTTTATTAAGTAGAACATCTTAAATTGAAACTTGTAGAATGGAAAATGGCTAATGCTAAGTGTATGATTAACTGGCTTTTTTTTGTTACAGATATTTCTATGTGCTGTTATCTCGACGCATCAACAATGCGGTCCGAAAAGAATCAAGAATCACAAACTTCATTTATATTATAAAGAACTATTACTGAATTAACTCCTTGGAAGGAGATACTGTAAAAGATACGATCAAATATTAATCACAAGGCTATTAGTGAAACGATTTACCAATATTTTAAGTCAACCTTCACATTCTGTTAAAGATTTTACATAATTTAAAACGTGCAAAGTGAAGGATTATGTCTTGGTGATTTCTTTTTAAGAAAAATGGCAGATTGTCTATTAGTAACAATTTTTAAAATTTAAATATTTGAAGTATTGTTTTTTAATTGTCGAACGATTGAAATTTGATTTCTAATTCAAAAATCCACAACATTGTCCGATATATTCAAACAATTATTGTTGATAAACTATTATCATAATTGAGAAATGTAATGTAGGGAAATCTCGGAGTCACAGATCTGAAATATTACATATAAAACGTTCGTGTTTATTCAGGTATTTATTTTTTATATTTCCAAATAAAAATCAGGAAAAAAATAAATATATAAATAACTTGTTTTTTATTACTTGTAAATATTCTGATTTTCAATGAAAAGAATACTTAAATTATAAAATTAATAACAAAGAAAATAAGACAATCAAAATATTTACTTCGTTAAATTGATGAATTACTGTTTTCCTTTTCGATACTTCAGCAGAATTCAGTAACTCCTGAAACAAATCACTAAAAATATAGGAGGAGATGGAAATGTCTTTCAGATTCTATTGGAAAAACAAAACACAAAACAGAAGTTTAAAAATTGAAGAAGAGACAGTGAGACATTAATGAAATTTGACTAAAAATTGTAGCTTTATTACACACCTTTTTAATTGGATAACGAATTTCCTTCATCATATTCTTCTGTTTGAAATCCACTGAATCCATTTCGAAATATGCTGCACCATGTTCCATAATATATTCGGTTAAGAATAATCCCTCGGTGGTTCCTTTAATTTAAAAAGATTATCAAGAGATCTGATTATTTTTTAAAAATAAACGATTCCATTTGCTTTTGTTGTTAATTAACAATCCCGATGTGCGACATGTCGACTTGCGACTTTTTGCATTTACGATAGTTTTTAATTGCCACCATACTCCGATTTGAGACATTTACTTTGCAGTTCCCACAACTCAGTTACATGACGCATCAGTCTTCCACATGGTGTCGCTAGGATCAGTTTTCGAAGCTAACATTGTAAGATATTCTATTCTGTTACACTGAATTATATAGGGGAAAACAAAACAAAAAACACTCAAGCATGCAAACTTAGGCATTGCTTCGAGTTACAACGATTTCCAGAATATTTAAGTAAGAATTATTTGATGTAAAAAGCACGATTTTCAAATATACCATTTCTTTGTTTATATTTATCTTTCAAATTCATGAATGATTAGCACAGTTAGATGTATAGGTAGAAGAAAGTAGAATATTTAATATGTTCAGTATATTAGATGTTCAATTGATATCGCTGCTTTTCTTTCTCATTTTCTGAGTGCATAACTGACATATTAGATACCTGCGATTTGCCCGCATCCTATTTACGACTCTAGGTTGGAAAATTTTGTAAGCGGGATATGCCTGCATTTGGAACTGATTTTAAAGAGAAGGTATTAAAGTATTTACATTTATTTTGAACTGAAACTAAAGAGAAACTGCAACGACTAAGTGTGTACAATTTGCACTTACAGGCTACGAGGATGTAAGGCTATGTAAAGCTAACCCCAAAACTAGCAATAGCATCCTCCAGGAGCATCACAACAACTATATACTCCAAATTAGATACCTCTCTCAGGTAAGTCCTGATGGCAACGAAAGAGATGACCCAGAATCTTATTAACAGGATTGAACTTATTTAAAAGAATTAAAGTGGAACGAAAATTAACTCTTTTCTACACCCAGCATATTACTAAAGGATATTATAGGTTTGCTCGATGATTTATAACACATGTTATGCACCAATAGAAAAAAGAAATTGCAATTTAAAAAAAACAATTGTTACAATAATTGAAAAAAAAAATCTATTCATAAATTGAATAAGGCAATGAAATCCGTTGTCCAGATAACTCAAAATCTATTTATTTTTGTAAAATTGAAGCTTAAATGATAAGTTTGGTTATTAAAATGAAGATCCAATTGATTGCTTTAAATATTAGAACTATCAATAAGAAACCTAAGATAATAAAAAAAATTATCATTAAAGCCTCGTAATTACGATAACTAGGAATTGCAAGAAGCTGAAATTTCTATGAATTTTATTAAAAAAAAGAATAACTAAGACACAAAGGCCAAGAAACATATTTAAGTAGCCACAGTTGAGATAACTCAAAAGATTTAATGGAAACTTTAATGAGGGATGGACATTACTCTAAGCCAAATTGATTCTAGTGCTTTATTAGTTGTAGGGGATATTCATTTAAGAGCCATGTATTTTCATTAGTTTTCATTATTCCGAATCCCTTTTCATCTCTCACCTTTCTCTTTTATCTCCTCTATGTCCTTCCCCTATCCGATTAGTACCATACCAATCTTTCTTTCTGTTCCTTTGACTCTAAAATGTTCAAAAATCATAAAAGTTGTTTTCCTTGTCCAAAATAAACTTCTAAGTATTTGCTAAAACTTCAGTAATTTTTTCTGCTATTGTTTTGCCATATATTTCTTTTGTCAATTGCCTAACTCATGACGCCCTGATTTCTCGAAGGGACTTCTTGGACAGCGTAGCAGATATAAGCTTAATGAATTGAAGGACGATCCTTATCGCTTTCATAAACACGGTACCATTTGATATAGATTACGTGAACTAATTGGTCTCTGTGGAGTAAAATCATCAGGAAAATTCACTAATGTCATCCTGCGATCGAACCATACTGGATACTACTACGTCAATTTAATGGACATTGTAAGCTTTAGGTTATCGACTAAGTAAATGAGCACTTACAGCATCAGCGAAATAATGAAAGTCAGTCTGAAAATTTTAAAAGATCGTATATAGTCTCAAGATTTAAAATTTCAAATATTTATATACTGTATATAGTCCTTGGTCTTCTATACACACTGACTTTTTGAAATTTGTAATTAAAATTTTCTGGGGTTTTTTTTTCCTGAATTACCAGTACTAATCGAGAATTTATTAAAAATAATTTTTTTTAACTTTAAGAACAACTGAAAAAGAAAGATCTGTTTTATTTCAGTACAATAAATTATCTTTTAGTGGGAGCTCAAAGATGTCTATTCCTCAGTCCTCTGATTTCTTGAATTTCGAGTTCCATTCATTATCTCTAAATCAGATTTACTAAGAAATGTTTTCAAAAAATAACAATATTCAATAACAAAATAAAACGGGGAGTTTGAAATGATAGGAGTGTGAACTTTGAAGTAGGTTTTTGAAATTCCAAACTCTTCAACAATCTTCTTCCTTTCCATTTTGAAAACATTAGATAAAAATACACTCTTCCACACATGACATTAGTATTTAAATATTTATTAAAATACTAAATGTAAGAGATTAATTTTCAGGAAGTATGCATCTTCCTTTTTTCAAGTCAATAATAGAAATAAAGTCACAAACAACTTAAGAATGAGTTTGGCAGCAATTAAATAAAAACATGGACTATCAACAAATTTGATTGTTGTTACAATTTACTTAACATCTCAAACAATTTAAGAATGAGTTTGGTAGCAAATAAAATAAACACGTGTACTATCAACAAATTTAATTGTTGTTTCAAATTGCGTAACAAAATAAATAAAAAACATGGATATACAACAAATTTAATTATGCATTAACTAAAGGACTAATTTGCATTTGGTTCCCCCACCCAAAATTTTGGCTAGAAAAATAAATTTTCGGATGAGAAATTTTAAGATGCCAAATGAAAGAGTTCTCATAAAGAACTCAAAAGATTTAATGGACAAATTAGAAAATTTTAACAGCACTAACAAAAAACATTTTCATTTAGCATCATTAGATATTGTAAATATGTATAATAATGTTCCAGTTAATGAAACTTTGTCTATTTTGGAAAATTATATCTACAAAAATAAAGAACAATTATTAAAATATAACTTAGATGAATATTTATTTAGAGATTTAGTAGAATTTGTAACAAATAATACTTACTTTAAACATGGTAAAAAAATTTTCAAACAGACCAAAGGATTCCCAATGGGCTCACCAATATCTGGCACATTATGTAACTTATTTTTAAACTACTTTGAAAATAATTTGTTAATTAAACAAAAAAAAACCAAATTTTGAATACTTCAGGTACGTCGATGATATCCTAATCATATGGTTTGGCACCATTAGACAATTTAACATATTTTTTGAAAATTTAAATAAAAGCACTAATGATTTAAAGTTTAAAAAAGAATTAGAAACAAATGGAGAGTTAAAGTTTTTAGACATCAAATTGATAAAAAATAACAATAAAATTGTAATGGAGCACTACAGAAAAGAATTTCAAAGTGATCATATTTTAAATTACTATTCAGGCCATAAAACTCATATTAAAAAGAATATTATTGAAAATTATTTAAGAAGATTGGATTGTAATACCAGTTTTGAAAAAGTGTATAATGAAAAAATTAATGATATGTCTACCCTTCTAACGAAAAACAACTATCCTGACAAATTCATCAACGACCAAATTAGATCTTACAATACTTTCAAAATTAAGGAAATAAGTAAATTTGAAAATAGGATATATATATCCCTTACCTCAATAATAACAGCTTTTTGTTACAAAAATTATTTAAAACTTTCAATATAAATATTGGCTTTAGATATAAAAATAAAATTAAAAATTTGCTTTGTAAAAAAGTAAATCAACATGATTATCAGAACGAAATGGGTTCAATCTATAAAATTACTTGCAATACTTGCCAGAATTTTTACGTAGAAGAGACCAAAAGGACCTTAGCGGAGCGGGTCTCCAAACACGGTAGGCTTCTAAAGAGTAAAAACAAAGACATCTCCGACATAGCTTATCACTGTATACAGAAGGGCCACGTTATGGACACAAATGTTCAAATTTTATATTAAGAAATGCAATTAGGTTTAAGGAAAATATTAGAAAGTTGTATTATAAAAAACTCAAAAGCAAAAAATTTCAATAGATATGAAGGAGCATTAGTAGACATTAATACCGTTGTTCTCATTAAAGATTATTTACAATTTGATGCCCAAAAAGTAGCCAATATTGTAGAGCTAAATTATTAACAATATTTTTGAATGATTATTATCTAGAAATTATGGTTAATAATTGTCACCGTTTGATACTAAATTTATAATTGTAAACAACAATTAAATTTGTTGTATATCCATGTTTTTTATTTATTTTGTTACGCAATTTGAAAAAACAATTAAATTTGTTGATAGTACACGTGTTTATTTTATTTACTACCAAACTCATTCTTAAATTGTTTGAGATATTAAGTAAATTGTTACAACAATCAAATTTGTTGATAGTCCATGTTTTTATTTAATTGCTGCCAAACTTATTCTTAAATTGTTTGTGACTTTATTTCAATTATTGACTTGAAAAAAGGAAGATGCATACTTCCTGAAAATTGGTCTCTTACATTTAGTATTTTAATAAATATTTAAATACTAATGTCATGTGTGGAAGAGTGTATTTTTATCTAGGTTTTTGAAAGTTTATAATGAGAAGAGAAATACCTGGAGCTCTGCAGAAATTATTATTGGGCTTATCTGTAATCACAGAATAGAATTCAATTGAAAGGTTTGGACATTTGTAAGCTGAAAGGTGGAAAGAAGCAAAACATTTAGATCTTTGGCATTTTTACAAATATTGGGTGAGTGCAAAAGTTCTACCCGTTTTTATTACCCATAAAAAAGAGCAAATAAACGCAAAATGAGCAGTACCTATTATTGTGCATCATCCCCATTGCTATCTAGGATCTCTTGCCATCTTTCTGGTAGAACATGAATTCCATGGCGGTAAAATTCCGGCGGTTTCGAGTCAAAAAGTCTTGGATGGCAATTTCACAGCATCAAGATCATCAAAGATTTTGTGACTGAAGGAATTGTTCAACGCACGAAATAGGTGATAGTCAGTTGATGCCAAATCAGGAGAATAGGGAGAGAGGGGTAAAACCTGCCAACCAAAGTCCAGTAACTTTAGGCGAGTGATGAACAGCATGTGTCCTGGCGTTATCGTGATGAAGGATAACACCGCGACGATTGATGAGACCTGGCCGCTTTGCTACCAAATTTGAATGCAATTGTCTAACTGTAGACAGTAGAAGGCAGCATTGATGGTTTGGTTGAGTGATAGGACCTCCCAGAGAATTATTCCCTGAACATTCCACCACACACTCAATCACACCTTCTTGGGATGAAGTTCAGCTTTCGAAGTCGATGCAGGCGGATCAGAAGGGCGACACACAGTCCTACGACGCTTTACGTTACGGTACATAACCCACTTCTCATCTCCTGTCACAATTCGTGTCAAGAATACCGGGAAAGCAAGGAAATACAGGTGGCGATTCGGTCATCCCGTTGCTTAGCTGTCAGGTTATGTGGAACCCAACGATCCAACTTTCTCGTAAAACCCAACTTACCTAGCCGTCTTTCGACCGTTGTCAGGTGTACGTTGAAGGTCTCCTGCACGGTTGAATTCGGGCTGTTCCTTAAGGCTTGGTCAATATCGTCCTCTCCAACGTGTGATGGCCGTTCACTCCTAGCCTTATCTTGGCAGCTTCTGTCTGCTTCCCTAAATTTACGAAACCATCGACGACATGTGCTTTCGTCTATTGCATCCTCCTCATAAACTTGACAAACATTGCGACATGCTGCGGCTGCCGTACTCTTTTTATCGAACTCGCATAACAAACAATGTTTTATATGCTCCTTCTCGCTTTCCATGTTACACCCTCTGATATTTTTTTGAGATGATTAACTTTGGTGAGACACGATGCATTTATATGTGAGGCATCCACACGTTTGATTGGCAGACGATTTGCATCATTACAATGTCATGTGTGAGGGCAATTCCATTGCAAATTTTCATATCCAAAAACGGGTAGAACTTTTGCACTCACCCAATACAACAACATATGTATTTTCTATTTTGAGCAACTAAATTTATTAAGAAAAAACCTATTCTTAGTATTTACAAATTTAAATACAGTCTTCTATAGTGAATAAATCACATTAAAACTAGAATTAAAATGAATGTGTAGATTAAACTTTAGTTATATATACTTGCTGGTATAACTTCTGCAATTTCCGAAAATGTGCTAATAATATTGGTATTAATGCCCATATCGATGTAACAAATTATTTTTATGGCTTCTAGTATTCCGTTATCTTCAAATGCTGCCTTAAAGAAAAATGAATTTTTATAATTAATAACTATTTTATTAAAGGTAGAAATGAATAGAAATGATTGATCGTGAGCAAAGACTGATCGTGAGTGAAAGTCGTTTTTGAAAAGATAGAACTAAAGAGAAAAAAAAAATAAAAGTTTCGACAGATAAAATGGGAATATCTACATAACAAGTCCTAAAAGAATTTAAACCCAACTTTTTAAATCCTGCATCTTTTTTAGCGGTCCCATATTACAGTCAACATAGGAAACCGCTATTGCTTTGTGTTGTCTACATGTCACACTCTGTAGCGGCCAAACGGTTAGAGATATTAGAATGAAACCTTTACCATTGTGTTCTGTATCAAAAAGTAGGTGACCACGTCGAACAAATCAGACCTGTACGACCACTCCCCCCCCCCCAAAATTAACGTTTTCCATAGCAGTGTTAGTAATAATGATAACAATTAATGTTCTAATATTTAAACAAAATATGTAGGTAAATACTAAAAACGATACAAGATACATTCTCAAGCATAATAAAGAATTTGGTAACAATACAGAAATGTTAATAACATCATGATAAACTTTGCAATTTGTTGCTTAACCACATTGTTTCTAACAAATGCAATTTGCTAAGTTTTTACAATTGGTTTTAAATTTTTCAATAACTGTTTGGCTAACTTCTATCCCTTTTTGTTTGTTAAAACATTTAAAGCTGTTTATGTTATAACATTTAAAGCTGTTTATAACACACGCTTCTAAGATAAACCTGGTTTCTTTGTCATAAATATTTTTATACATTATCTGCAGAATCGGATCAGGGTTATGTTTTATCTTAGAAGCGTGTATTATAAACAGCTTTAACTGTTTTAACAAACAAAAAGGGATAGAAGTTAGCCAAACAGTTATTGAAAAATTTAAAACGAATTGTAAAAACTTAGAAAAATTTCAATAATGTAATAGTTTTAAAAACACATACAAAGTCAATTGTAAAAACTTAGCAAATTACGTTTGTTAGAAACAATGTGGTTAAGCAACAAATTATAAAATTTATCATGATGTTATTAACATTCCTGTATTGTTACCAAATTCTTTATTATGCTTTACGAAGAGTTTTTTCTATGTATGTAAGAAGGCCTGATGAAGCAGTTAAAAGAAATAAAACTGCGAAATATAGCAATGAAAAGAAGAGGATGTATTTTGTAGCATTTTTAGTATTTACCTATATAATAATGATAATTAACACAGTAATAATACTGATGCTTCATACATAACAATACTAACAATTGCCAACATGACGTCATTATTAATATTTACAAACGTATTGTTTCGTAAATTCTTTAACATATCCAAATGATGTACTAAGATTGTATTAGCGGTCCTTAGGTTACAGCTTGCCTGTAAAACATAAAGGAACGGTCTTGCATTTCTATGGTCTTGCTTTTAATTATTTTGTTTATACAATTGTGGATATTATGGGACCGCTTTGCTTTTGACACTGTCTAAAAGTATTACTTACCTTGTTTTTATATTATGAAACTACTATAATATTCTAGTATTCGGGCTAGTATTCGGGTTTTTTTTTAAGTTATAATATCTGCTGTATACAACAGTAGAAATTTCCCAGTTTTCTAAAAAAAGTCATTAAATCCACATTATTTACTTAAATTGTTTAATACTATTAAATTGAAGCTTACGCAGGTTCTAAGAGAATTAAAAGATGGATTATTATCCATTGTTTAAGACATTTAGAAAAGAATTAGAACTTTATTTTTATATCAGAATTTGTCATCTTCATGCGTTTTTTTAAAGACCCTCACGGGAAAAATTTCAAATAAAAACGTTAGATCATCTGTAAATACGTATATCCATCCATCAAAGCTATCACACACACAACCACACTGAAACTGATTTGGTGAGCCTTTCTTTCCTATTGAAAAATAAGCTAAAAAAAGATAAACTCCTCCTGTTCTCCTAAGTTTCTCCAAAGCGATGCGTCGTAGCAAAAAAGAAACAAATATTCTTTGAAGCATATTCCGTGAAAAAAATTATTGGTTTTGCTATTCTCATGGCTGTCTGTTTATATCTTATTCATCCTGTTCTCCGAAAACGTGCGTCGGAACTAAAAAGGTTTTGAATTAATAGTGTAAAGTAAACTCTTGTGCCTAGGTAAGGTCTTGTGCCTAAAACAGTACAGATTAAGACTGTTCTTGCGATTGAACTATGTAAATACATAAAAACAAAATATCTCTTTTCTTGATTGGTGAGTCTTAAAAGAGTCAATGTGAATGATGAAGAGCGTCTTACATGAAAATCACTATGAAAAGATGCAATTTCTCTTTTAAATGCCATACAGTGCACTGCTATTATTTTGTAACATCAATTTTGTCTATCTTTCTTGTGAGATTGCCAATTTTCGCTTGTTGGAGATAGGAAAGTTGCAATGTATGGAAATCATATACAATAAAACCATCTGTTTTAGCAAATCAGAGTAGGCTAGTAAGAATGAAATGCGTTAGTTAATGCAGACAAAAAGAATCGAAAAGAAATCAGCAGAATTTCTATATTCAGAAATTGTTGAATTTACAAAAATAATCTTTTATGAGAGTTTTGTTCCCATAGTAATACAGTGCTTCTTCTAGACATTGAATTAAAGTTTATTTATTTAGAATACTTTTTCGAAGAAGGAAACAATTTCGGACATGCGAAGTGCATGAAGTTCAGTTTGAATTAGTTCAGTTAACGTTTCTAAATACAGTTAAAGTTAAAGCAAAGATAAAGTGCTTAGAGTTGAAGCAGTGCTTTGAACAAGAATACAGTGTTCGATATAGTGAAAAACTGTTCCAGTCGAATTACCGTAACAAGTGTGCCGAACAAGCCAGAGTGAAAACAAAGAGACTTGCCAGGATGTTTAATGCTTCGTATGCTAATCCAGCTCTAAGAAAACTGTGATTGAATCATCTGGAAGACAACTTATTCATTACTGATTAAAGACGTTTAGTACATCCTATTCTCAAGTCGAGTTTATCGACAATCGTATTACAGGTATTAATCTACAAGAATTGTAAATAAAAAAAATTAAACCACTATTTATTCAATTTTAATACAAAATGATATTGATAAAAACATATAACAATCCAAAAAATGATCACGAAGTCAATAATCATAATTAATAATGTAATTCTTTGAAGATAACAGATTTGGATGAAAGAAATTAATCTTTCGTCAAACTGTAAGCTAGAAAAATACTCTGGTTACTTACATTAGCACCATCGTATCTATTGATGTTCTGTGATTTTATATTCCTAATTAATAAGCTTGTTCATGTTTTTACTTGTTTTATTATCTTTTTCATAAGATAATATTTTAACATTACTATCTACTAAATGACCTTTGTCTATACAATGTTCTGCTATTTCTGATCTATCCGTGAGCTTGTATTTATATAACCCACGCATGTTGTTTCACTCGTTCTTTTTCTTTCCCCCAAATAGAAAGTTTCACAATTAGCGCAATCAATTCTGTAAATCAATCCCAAATTGCTAGCTAATTCATAATATTATTTTGTAAATAAGGAATACAGAAGCACAGAACTTAAATAGATACAATGGTGTTGATATAAGTAAGCAGGGTATTTTTCTAGCTAATACCTTAACAAAGAGTATCCCAATCTGCTTTCATCCCAATCTGTTGTCTTCAAAGAATTACTTTATTAATTAGGCTTAATGACTTTGATCATTTTTTGGATTGTTAAATGGTTTTACCAATATTGTTTGGTATTATTAAAATACAAAGATGTTATTTCATTGTTGGAATTAGTTTGTTTTAATCGATAATATGTCATATGTTGCTTTATTTATAAATAACTTGAAAAAGGAATAACGAAATTTTCCGAAAATATACAATATGTATTATTATATTAAATAATAAATAATTTGAAGTTTGTATTGTGGATTTTAATACATAATATGAAGAGTGAACTAAGAAGGGGGTATGACATTAATATTAATTAACTGTTCCTTTACAGTAAATTTAATATTAGTAATAAATTAATATTACAACTATGTTTAATGTTTAGTTTAATGTTTTTTTCTTCTATAGTATATTACTGAAATTGATATAATTATATAACAGTTATTGATGTAATTACATAAAAACTTGTTTACTTAAGAATAACTACAGACTTATTCATATATTATTGTTATGTATTTCCATTATATTATCTTTTTTCAAGAAAAACTGCAAACTTTGATGAAATAAAATTTGTTCGCTCTGATGAATCTTTTTGATTACAGGCATTCTCGTGATCTGCCTTCTCTCTGTAACCACAGAAGTTTACATTGGAAAGCCACTCGCCAGATAGCGCTACAAAGAAGTTTCCTCTGGTTTCGAGAAAAAACTTCCAGATATATGCAAATTGTAAAAAGCTATTTGACTGTTATTAAATACTGATAAATAAATACAAAAATAGTCAATAAAAAATAATAAATAAAAAAAAAATAATTAATAAATAATTTGAGATAATGTAATCTATTAATCAATATAATCAATTTTGTTACTCATTCCTATATAAATACCAATCATTATTTCATTATATTATGTGTTTATTACTTATAGTTTTCAATAATTTATTGGTAAATGTAGATACAAAATTATTAAATTGCATACGTAAGCATTGATTGCTTGATTGATGGACGTATTCATTGATCGATGATTACATCCATTGAAAAAAAAAATATATTATGCTAACCTTAATTCTTGATATTTATTTTACTTATTGCTTATGCTCTAATTACTTTATATTTTTATTGTGCAAATTAAAATAATAATACATTATTATATGTAACGAATATAAAATACAAAATAAAATATGTAAAAATACAGCTGTAATTACAATCTTTAATTAATTGTGTTTTTTCTTTTGATTGTAAAGTCTAATTACTATTAAAATGAATCCTATAGAAAAAGTCAAAAGATAACATGTATAACAAGTGACTTTTATCATATGACAACGATCCTTGCAACATTAAGAACAAGTTAAAGCAGTGCATAAAATAACATGTTAACTGGACACACTGTGTCGCCCAAGGCCTAGATTTTGTCGCCCAGTGACTGTGGATAGTGCCGGCAGAGTATTTTTTGAAATGGCAAAAACGCATTGAAAATAAAAAATACAGAATATAGAATACGTATTAATTTAAAATAATACATTATTAAAAATCGTTCTAGGGAAAGGAAGAGGGTTAATTGATTCCCCAATAATACTAAAATAAGGTTTAAAACCACGTTCTTGGGCTTCAAATTTTCAAAAAATTTCCGGGTGGTCGACCCCGTAATTCGACCAGTGGAAATCCCTTAAAATATGCTCTGAGTTAAAGTATTTTACAGTTATCATATATCTTGAATAACTGTTAACCAGGTACTTGTACAAGTTAAAGAAGTTGCATATTTTCATATTGTAACTTAACAACTAATATTAGTTGTTAATATTAAATAAAACTTGTAAATATAATAATAAAACTAATAACTTGTAAATTACCTACTTACCTCGTATTTTGCCAATATAGGATATCTTTTTCCCAACATTTTCGTATTTGTTTCAAAGTCCATCTGCAGATAAACTGGTCTAATTAGAAAATAAATTATATATAAATAGAGTATATAAATGTTTAAAATTATATTTGCAAGTTAAAATAAAAATAAATATTTTACTGAATATAAAGTAACTTTTTCTCTATTTTTTTTAAGACAAATTATCTTAAATTAAAAATAAAATTATGTGAAAAATATAATGTTGATACTTTCTAAAATTGCAAGTATAAATTAAACTGCAAGAATTCTTTTACTTTTATGAAACTAAATTAAATGAAACAAATTGTAATTAAATAAGCAAATTTCTTTTTGAACATCTTTAAATTTTAAATTAGATCTCAAAAGTAAAAAATCTTGAATAACTTAAAAGAAGGTTTTTGCGAAGGGCATTTCAAATTTTATATTAAATACCAATAGATATTTTCATATCGCTAGCATAGCCACCATCAATTTTTGGATCATCCTTCTTTAGAGTCAGACGATACTTAGATCATTGATTGAAGAAGAGGTTAAATTAATCTTGAAAACTGTCTTACAGAATATTTTAATTCTGCCAGAAATGTTTGTCATTTTAACTTTAACTTATCCTAACAGAAGATTCTTATATATTATACGTACTTGTTCACTACATACGAGGCAACAGCACTTCCTGCAGCTGCATAAGTACTGTAGCCTATTTTGCCCCCAAAACCTCCACCTATAAATTGCGAAGTAACATCAACACTGCAAAAAAACAATAAAGTTTTATTTAGGGTTTTGTGGTAAAGTTAATAAAGTAAATTCTGTTAAATTTAAGAAAGTTAAGAAAGTATATTCTGTTAAATTTAAGAAAGTTAAGAAAATAAATTCTATTCAACTACTTCATAAGTATCTGGAGCACTGTTGGCTTCATAGAAATATTGTGAACAATCGTAATTTATATAGATCACTATGACAGCAATACAACAGAAACAAAGTTAGCTGTTGCCAGATTGTAACAACCAAAATAAAAATTCTTTAACAATGTTTTTTTTCAGTTTACTTTCTTAGGAAAACTGGCTCATCAAATTGCATCAACTGTGTGTATGTGTGTGTGTGTGTGTGTGTAAGTATATGTGTCCTCCCTTCATAACGTTTAAAACATTGGATACATCTCTTTTCACATGGTATGCGTATTTAAGGACTAGGCTATCTAATTGTTATATTTGAAATCTTTTCCAAGTCTGTTCTTGGCGAAAAATCTAGAAGAAATCTAAAAGTTCTCACAGAAAACCATTGGAATATAAATATTGAATTTCTGAATTTCTGAATAATGACAACTTAACTGAGGATTTAATTATTTTTTTCACAAGCTTTGCACTGTTTATATTGTGCAGGTATTAGAATTGCAAAAGAAATGTAGGCTTTTTGCATTATTCGTTTGCACAAGTTGAAAAGAAAAAGATTAAAAATTTTTAAACATTGTAGCTTAAGGAAAGTAACTTTAAAGTTCATGGGATTTCTTGTTTTATTGATAGGATGTCAGAAAAGTCACAAACTATTTTTCAATTGATAGTAACGTTTAATTGGCAGAAGATTAGAAAGTTTGTTTTTAAGTTCAACAATGTTCTTACAGTTGAGGTTAGTAGTCATTCTTTGATGTGGATGAACCATTAGAAATATTTAATAAGAAACATTATTTTTAAAGTTAAAACTGAACTTTAATGTTTCGAAAATATATGGAAAGCGTAGATCCATATAAAATGAGAAATGAAAATAACAAATATCCAGTTACATTACGGAACTTAAAAAAAATTAATATCTACTTTGGTTTGACGTCAAAGGCAAATATCGATAGCAGCAGGATCCGATCTATTAAATGTGTTCTGAAGACTGATATTTCGCTGTAATTATAACTGACTTGTCTGATTTTGACAACAGTTCAATGTAAAGGCTCTACCTCGATCGTATTGTTACAATTCTTTTCAAAAATTAAATGTCCGAAATATCTCAAAAGACATTTACGTTATGTTTACATCACGCTAACTTGTATTCCATTTCTAATTTCTTGCTTTCATGTTTAGAAGACGTGTAACATATATTTACGCCCACTACTTATCTCAGATACTTCATTTTAACTGAACCTTAACACTTCTCTACTTCCACATGACCCAGAGAGTAATTACTGTTACACTCAGTGCTTAATCTCTACATATCTACATGCATCACATTCAAAGATCATTAATAAGGATAGCTTCATCATTATTGTGTCATTTAGCTTATCCAAACATTTCTGTTTCTCATATCCACTTCTCATCTAAAGACAAGTACATTGACACTTTAACGCACTGCATTAACCCAGATTTACTCATACTCACTGTATTCTATCTTCGAAGCATCTCTAAACACCACTTTTACTTTCTAAAAACCCCTTGCTCCACATTAATACTTCTTCGATATTATAAAATACATGATATTATGATTAGATATTGTTGAAGTGTTTTTGTCAATAATATGATGATTTTTTTTGTGAAAAAAATTTATCTTAAGGTAGTAATGCTTCAGTGTTATAAAGAAAAAATGATTTTTAGAATAACATACTTCGATTTCTTCATTCCAAGAACTTGAGAAACTGCCGCTTGCACTCCTCCAATCCATTGTGTCGATGATTTTACTTTTATACCATCCTTAGTGGGAATAGATAAAGCAACCTAGAAAAGTAGGATTGAAGTCTTTTGAAATACAAAAAATTACATATATTTGGAAAATTTTCAGCTCTGCTATTATAATATTTCACATTCATCGAGCATCGATGATAGGACCTGCTTTTGCGGTAAATTGAATAAGTTTGGAAGCCTTTCTAGAAAAATAAAATTGCAAAAAGTTATTCATTTGCTAATATTGCCCTGGAGAGTTCTTCAACACAGATAGTGATTCCCTAAATCAGGATTACTGGCTTTGCTAATGCTACAACAGTTGTAAAACTTATTTTTTCCCAATCTGAAGAATTCTAATCGATATTAAATTAGTTATTATAGAAGTTGTTATAAATTCATACTCAATTTGTCTCATCAAGAAACGCAATATCTGCTGTTCAAAAAATTTAAACAGCTATATAAGTAATTTGGTGAAAATAAAG
Source organism: Thereuonema tuberculata (assembly GCA_023159025.1). Classification (NCBI taxonomy): domain Eukaryota; kingdom Metazoa; phylum Arthropoda; class Chilopoda; order Scutigeromorpha; family Scutigeridae; genus Thereuonema; species Thereuonema tuberculata. Next base: position 63,480,836 of record JAFIDM010001028.1, read on the forward strand.
CATTAAAAGATTATTGTTTTGCCTTTCATGGGGCAGACTCGTAATCGTTACTATTAAGTTATGAAAACGAGTTTTCTAACCAACCATTTGAAGATAAAGTCTTAGGTAATGACTTTCAACAGAATCAAAAAAAAAGCTCAACTGGATCTGAGAGATATGAACAGTTTTCGACGTGGTACTGAATAATTTTACTGTTGCTGATATGCTTCAGTGCACGAAATATTTTATCCTGACAACCAATCTATTACAAAAATTCTCGATATACATTTTTTTTTCAGTATTTAATTGAATAAATTTGAAGTAACCGTAGTTTTCAGACTACAAATAAATAACTGATATTAAAATATACAAACTTCTAATAGCAGACTATATAAGCATATTAACATTTCACCATCCCACTAATATATTAGTGGGCAAAAAGTTCTTTCGGTTTTTAAGTAAAAATAAAAGACACATTTTTCATTGCCACTTTTATTGAACAATGTCTTCAATGGTTTGTTCCACTACCTTCTGTCATCTTTCAGGCAATTCAGAATTCCATCTTGCCACAATTTTTTTATCTTTTTGTGCAAATAAAAATATTCCAGGTGCCTTTCGCAGTCTTCCAGGGAATTGAATTGTTTCCTTAAGAGAATTTTGTATGGACCGAAATAAATGAAAATCTGAAAGTGTAATGTCTGATGAATATGGCAGATGAATCAGAACTTCCCAGCCAAGCTGTAACAGTTTTTGCCTGGTCATCCATCTTCAATATTAAATTGGCGACACAAAATTCACCAATTTTGATAAGTTTTTGTTTTAAATGCACGCTGATATGACAGCTGTCACAATACAATCTAACAAAATGATGTCGAATGACGTTAAAGAGACCTAAGCGCTACAAGAGTCAACGTACGTAAAAAAACCGAATGGACTTTTTGGCTAACCCAAAACATTAAAATATATAAATTTAAAGTATTTTGATAGTATTTTAGTTCAAAAAATTAGAAGCTAAATTATTTCAGAAATTCTGTTCATAATATTTTACAACAACTCCTGAACGGAAAGTTGGATCGGCAAAATGACTTAACCATCGTGCTCAGCGACCCAAACACCGGAGGAGTGGGGTATTTATTTCTATCTATCCGGAAAAATGCGGCCATAGTCGAATATTTGATTCCGCAAACAAACAGTCGACTGTGCCTCAAACTGTTATAGATAAGGTGGAATATAGATAAGGTGGAATAAAAATATTCATCGTATAGTAGATAATTTAACCTAAAGCATATCCAAATTTCAAGTTATTCGAGTCAGTAGTTGCCAGGAAAGAGTTCCCAAACTTCACCGTTTTCCAGAGTTCAGTCAGCTGCCGTTGAACGGCAGATCACCCTCCAACATTCCTTAGGTGAAGTTTAGGAATTTTTTGCTCGACACGTTCAATGTCGGCGTGGATTTTAATGGGTCGCTCTTAATTTTATTCAATAGCACAAATTTGTTTTTACTTGTTTTAAAAAATTTTCAGAACTATTTCTAATAGAAATATTACAAAGTTTATACATAATAAAAAAAATCATACCATTAATAGGCAAAAATTGTACGGATATTTGTAAATTTGTAAGCAGAGTCGGAGAAATAACCAATCAGAGTGCAGCGTTGGAACACGCCAGTCGTGACGTCACGCCCATTTGCAGACATGGCGCTCTACTATTTTCCCCACTTCAGCACGATGGACCGCGATTACACAATTATTATCAGCGTAATGAGATTTTCTTCCACACATAAATGAAGTTTATACTGAAATGCATGAAATTTATGTGTCAAAATTTATCAGAGTTCGTAAAACCTCAGTTTTTACACAATTCTATAGATTTTTTATTTTTCTTTTTTTTTTTAACAAAATTTGGCTTAGTCTTTCAAACTACATGTGGGCTGTTACGGAAGTCATGGCTTTTAAAAAATGAGCTTATAGCATCTTTTACAATCTTTTTCAAAAATTTCACGGTATTTCAAAAAATTTTTGGAATTTGGTTTACTTCCGTGAATATTTCACGGGTCTTCCTAGTATTATAAAAATTGACACTAACGTATTATATTTCAAAAGTTACTAAATACCTGTGTTTCCATGTAATAATGGTATTGGGATCCTAAGTTGACTTCACCCGTTATCTTTTTTGAGGCATTGGCAATGACTCCTAAAATTAATAAAATAAAATATAATTACAAGTAAAGTAGTCACTATTTAATTAATTACTTAATTTATTCAATGAAATATCAAATGATGATGTGAAGACAGGAAAAACAAAGCTTCAAATTCAAAAATAAACATTACGCATGTCAATGGCTAACGCCCATTTTTATATAGAAAACCTTTGATTTCTAAGTAGTAAGTATTTTTGTATACTTATATACTACAACATAACTGCCTTTGCTATTCAGTTTCGATCATATCCATTTTGCTTTGTTTTTTCAGACAATCAATTTTAGTTTACTTGTAACATAAGTAACTTATTCCTTTTTGATGATTCCTAATTAGTTTCCTTTAACCATTATTTTCTAAAGATTATCGTCTTTATGATTTTTGTTTAAATTATTTGTATGTTTCTGCCCAAATGCTATAAAAAAATTTGTAATTCGAAATTAGGAATTTTTTAAAAACTTTTAAGCATTAATAGGACATTTGCTGCTTCTTATTATTCTAAAAGGCAGAGGATTCTAAAAAACAACAAAAACAACTTATAAACTTTGTTGTTAAGGCTTCAGATGGCCCTGAAGGCTCTAGAGTTAAGGGATATTCAACCACAGTCGTTAGTGTATTAACAGACTTTAAGTCTGACTTGATTTATTTACAGTAATTCGTTATTCATCTCGAAACACAACTTGCTTTAGTAATAAAGAATTACCAGATTCTTTTGATAAGATAACGTATTCTTTAAGGTCTCATTTAACGTATGATACATGATTCATTTCAGTGAAACTGTCACTGAAATTTATTAGAAGTCTATCAAAGTATCTGCCTTATTTTATTATATCTAGTATATTCTATATTATTTTGTACTTCAAAAAACAGGCAAAACTTCGAAATTATTTATTTTTAATCACTTGTAACTTCTCCTTTTACTTAATTAGAAATATAATTTTTATTTTAATCGTTTATTTTAATTAAAGGTAAAAAGAATATATGTTTTTTGTGCATCTGAATTGCAATTCATAATAATAATTAATTTTGCAATAAAATAATTGTTACTATCCGAAATTTGATGAAATAAAAGAGGGTGAAGTAACAGAAGGGAATAAATTGGTGTTAGAAGCTGATTAATAATTGTATTATTATTATATTATTCTTGTAAAACCTAAGAAAATTGACGTATACTTTTTAGGCAAATTATGCCAGAAAGATGTTCTTTAGAAACACGAGGATGAAATAAATAAATAACTAATATTTACCTTCAGCATCTCCTTGCTTTTTGTTGTATTTTGTTGCAGGTGTAGCCTTTCCAGCTTCAATGCCATCTTCAATGGTAACTATACTTGGTTTAATGTTGGCAAACTGCACTTGAACTTTCTTTGCTGCTACTTTTGCCCTTTCCATAGAATCTAAAAAATATTTGACATAGAATATTAACAGACTTTATCAGCTACTGAATTACAAAACTAAATATAGTTTAAAAATACTAACTTACCTGCTACTATTAAGCCTAGTGGTTGTCCATTATATTCAACTTGACCATCAGCAAATAACTTTTCTGAATTCTGGGAATGGGCCGCATAAGCGATAGCATCATTAACTCCGGGAATGTCTTTTGCATCCAAATACTTCACAACTCCTGGCAGTTTCTATATAGAAAGATAAATTTATATCAAATTATCTGCACAACTACAAAAAAAGTATAATATCGATAAAAAAGCATTAAATTTGAAACTAGACAAGAAATGGTAAGTCTACTGAAATGGCAAGTTCATGAAAAGGTTAAATTATTTTAGAGAATTCTATTGTTTTAATTAGCAATTCTAGTTTTATACAATTTTGTTGGTTTTTCCTGGTTTTGGGAAACATCAAGACATTCAGAAGAAACTTTAGAATATGCTACGCAGAATGGTATACAAAACTACACTACTGTAGTAGTGTAAATATTACTTCGTTTACGTTAATACACAATTACGAAATATTGTTAACTTTTGTCAGAGATGCCAGAATTGAGTTCAATTTATCTTCAGAGATAGATCATCATTGACAAAAATGATTCCCAATATCATTAATTTGCTTGTAACTAAAATTCCGAATGTCTAAATTAAGTCATTTTCGATCTTGTTCTTTCTGAAATAAAGGATAAGATTATAACTAGTATCTATAGTATAGTATAGTATATCTATAGTACAGTATAGTTATAAGATTATAACTATAAGGAAAGTGAGATGTATTATTTATTTAAAAAAAATTGTTTTCAAAGTTTAAATTCTCCAGATCTATGGAAGAGCTTCTCAAGATAAATTATGTGGGATGGAGAACCACAGGAGATTGTCTGAACGAGAATATCGCAGTTATTAATGGCTAATATCGTTTTCTTGCCAATAAGTTTATTTTCTACATCATTGCCAGCCTTTTAATAAGTATATTTTTAATTGTCAATCTATTTCAACTTGATTTATTTTACAATGGAATTATTTAAGTTTGATTACTATAAATTTGCTATAAATTTGGACACAGACCTAACACAAAAGTACAAATATTAGAAACAGAAAAAGAAAATTACACAAGGAAAATAATTGAAAGTTTATTAATAAGAAATTAGAGAACTAATAATTTAAATAGATATGATGAAGTTTAAATTGTTTACAGATTAGTAAATTTAAATAATGATTAATAAATAAAATTTCTAAATTCTTATAAAACATTAGAATTTTAAAAACTTGATTATTGAGTGTGTTATATAACATCATTTATTTGTAAAATTCAATTGTTAAATTCTGGTTTATAATATCTTCATAAAATTTTTAACGTGCGCTGATAAAAACATGAAATGTGTACGCCGTCGCACTGATTAAAAAATTAACATATACATTTATAAAAAGTAGAACTACTAGTTTCGATTCTCAAAGGAATCTTCTTCAAGTTACTTAAAATTAAAAAAGCATCTGGTTTATAAAGCCTTAGAAATTACAAATGACGGAATAAATCACGTGGCTGAAGATCAAGCTCATGTCATTGTTCGTCAAAAAAAGGAGGTGGGGAGGAAAAAAAAAAATATTTCTTTGCTATTATTGTGTTTATTCTTTTTTCCTTTTTTATGAATTAAGTATTTTTCCATATTTTTAACAGAAAGGGTATCATTATAACAAGTTGGATCACTTAAAATAAAAAAATGTCTCCTTACATTTCCTAAGAAAATGATTCTCTTCCTTGCAAATGATTTTTACTTCTTTGAAATTGATTTGATGTTGATGTTTGTTTGCATGTGTAACTGTTGTATAATTGAGGTCTTTATTTTTTAAAGCGTATTCATGGTGGTAAATATGCTTGGATAATTTTTGACATGTCTCGCCAAAATATCTGCATTTTGGTGGCTGCAAGGAATTGCATAGACTACATTTCGTGTAGATAACATTGGTTTGGGGGGTGGGCGATTAATTTGTTTATCCTTAAGAAAATTGCTTATGGTTTTTTCAGTTCATTGATCCAACTTGTTATAATGATACCCTTTTCTGTTAAAAATATGGAAAAATACTTAATTCATAAAAAAGGAAAAAAGAATTAACACAATAATAGCAAATAAATATTTTTTTTTCCTCCCCACCTCCTTTTTTTGACGAACAATGGCATGAGCTTGATCTTTAGCCACGTGATTTATTCCGTCGTTTGTAATTTCTAAGGCTTTCTAAACCAGATGCTTTTTTAATTTTAAGTAACTTGAAGAAGATTCCTTTGAGAATCGAAACTAGTAGTTCTACTTTTTATAAATGTATATATTAATTTTTTAATCAGTGCGACGGCGTACACATTTCATGTTTCATAAATTCTGGTTTTTTTCTTGTTGTTGTTATTGTGAACTGTCATATGGATCTGATATTAATATCATGTTCTCGCATTTTGTTATGAAACTGTTTATTTTATCTTTAATGTTAGAAAAGCTTGAAGAAAAGGCTGATTCTTTTCCGAAAATTTCCAACATTAAATAATATTTGCAATTCGAGTAATGATGTATTCTTTTTAAATAAGTCAAATAATATAATAAGTCCTCAGTTAAATAATATAACTGAGGACTTTTGCAACATCCCATTAATATGCCGTTACATAATTATTAATATGTCATTAATATGTTATACGGCTTTCAATGTTATCCTGTTGTTCATGTTTCCTAAATTCCTTGTCGCAATTATTATCTTGCATTGTCAGCACAACAGCAACATTTACACCATAGAATACCAGCTCAGCTTCGAGGAGAATGTGACGGCAATGGGAAATATTTAGGACAAGAATGATTTCCTTAAAGTTTTCATTTTCAATTTATTCCTTACATATTTTTTATTTATTTATTTGCAAGTTGAGATCCGTTTTTCTTTGATATTGTTGTTATATCTGAAATATCTTTTCGGTTTCAGTTTCCGAAAAACGTCCCATTGCATTAAAGATTACTTTTTTTAAAATCATATTATTATTATTTACTTCTTTGCTTTGGACATTGATGAACGTAATCTCCGGTTTCTTGAAATCAAGGTAATTATGCCACATTTTTTTATTTTTTCATTGAAGGTTAATGGTTTTTCTGATGATCTTGGCTGTCCCAAGAATGGCTGCCTTCTGTATCATTCGTGGGGCCACTGCTGCAAGCAGAGGCTATGCTTCAGTGATTTCCATTCCTTACTTACAAGTCAATTGGCGGATGCAACCATTGGGAGCACAGACACTTTGAAGTTGATATATATTTTGCAGTTCGACTATCAAGTTGCTGGTATTTCAACTTTTTTTCCGCAGTGGCAGAAGTAAAGTGTTCGTTCAACGGCATAGAAATTTCAATAATGATAGCAGTTTCATCATTTTATTGAACAAAACTATATCTGTTAAAACTATATCTGGCCTCTTGGTTTCTACTGTCTGCTGTTTCGTGCTCAGCATTTATTCATGTTTGTATTTATAGTAAGGTGTTTCCTTTTCTATAAGGTAATGTTGTTTCGTCAAGGCTTCATGGACGACTCGTTATAACGATGTTAATACTCCTTTGGAGCGATTACTAGGCAACCTCCGGAAATATGCTAGATGGACTCAATATTTTTTGGCAGAGCCTATATCCATCCGAGACCTCGGTTTGAAAATATATTTTTTTCAAAGGCTTTTCAGCAAGCAACCTGATCTTGAATAGATAAGATGAACCCTTCAGTTCAACGAAATCTGAACATTTGTTCGCAGCCACTCAGTGCTGCGATATTTGAGATCCATGAGTGTTGTAGCATATCTTCCATATAAAGTTTTACTGTTCCAGTTGTTTCAGTGATCGGGTTGTGTTTTGACGTCTGCCATAAGTGGTTTCTTGAGACAGTAGCACCGTAGTGTAATGATCTTGTTGACATATTACTTAATAGCAATAATCTTACTTTCTCCTGAAATATAAGATTTACAAACTTTATTTTCTAGTAAGTTTTTTCCTTACAGTGATCATTAATGTCAGTGTTTGTGATTCTAAGATATTTCTAAGGTTATTCATTTCCTATTTCTTCAATGATTGTAACTCGTAGGCCTTCCTGAGGATCTTGGATTACTTCTCACCTCGCGTGTACAACAGCACATTTTTCAAGACCAAATTCCTTTTGGATAGCATAGCTGAAGCTCTTAATAAGTTCAGATATTTTTTTAAAATGATCTGGCTCTGATGAATACATTTGAGATCGTCCATGAAGAGTTGATGGGTGATACGTATTTATTATTGTGGACAAGCTAGCCGAGTAGTAAGGCGCTTGGCTACGGGTTAGTGGTGACAGGTTCGAGACCGAGGATTTTTCCACACTCTATTTCCCTCCAAACGTGTCTTTAGGGTCTACCTATATTTATGCAGAATGGGTATCAGGTTTCTATCCAGGGAGTTAAAGGCAGTTCGGCTAACCACCCGACCTCAATGTAATCTCGTTGCTTACAAACACAGGAGTCTTATCTACCGCTTCCCCAAGGGCACATAGGCCTGTAGTGGGACTCGTTAACTCTAACTTCTAACTTATTTATTATTGTTATAAATTGTTTGCTCCGTTTTTGACTAGTGGGTTTAATATGATCTCTCATCAAGTTCTCTTTCTCAAGACGAAGATCATATGATATTCTATCGTTTATAATGAACTGAGTTCCCATGTAGAAATATGCGAACTATATGGCATGCACTTAGAGAGTAGCTTTTTTGCATTTGCTTGATTATATTCGGATGCAGAGTCAGTACGTTAAGGCTGTGATGAAGATTCCTTGGAATTAGACCTGTTGCTGAGACAATGATCGTGACGTTGTAAACTGTTTTCATGTAATTTGTTTTTATTTTTCTATAGCAAGATCAGAGTATTTGGATATATTAATTCTGGTAACTTTTAATATATTGTTATTACTTGGGATGGTCACATCAATTAGAAATGCTTTTTTCAGTGCTTTGTCAATGAACGAGATATCTGGTCTATTATGTGCAACTGTCTTGTCGTAAAAATAGATCTGTCCCAATATAATTTATAGTTGTTATTACAGTTTCAGGCTTATATTTGTAATATAGCGGAGGTTGTATGTTGATAAGATTATCAATTACACTGAGTTGTAGATGAAGAATTTTGCAGACTTGATCATAACGCCATTTTTAGTGAGTTTGAGCCAAGACTTTGTAGATTGAGCTATATGCTGAATTGTTTCAGAGACATCATAGCATTTCCGGAAATTGTCTGATATTAAAGTGGGATCCTTAAATATGTGTTTTCGGTAGTTTCGGGGGTTAATTACATGGTCTTGTATGGCTAGAATGAATGCTTCTGTTTCTGGGTGGAGATCCGAATCAGTACGCCAGAGGTTCGAGGATATTTTATCGATATTATTATTATTACCTGATTGTGTCGGTGGAGGTAGTCTGTTTGGGAGAGAAAGGGATAACCTAATATTATAAGATCGATCGTCATACGTAGTGTGGCATTTCCTGCATCTGTCGTCATGTGTGTTTGCGTCGTGTAGAATGTGTTTCTTGTAGTTGCTTATGAGGATGACTTGGTCCTGTATCGCGATCACGACCCTTCGGTTCCCCAAACAGCTCACCACTCGTCAGCCATCTGTTCGACGCTTCCATGTCGACATGAGGCTGGCTGAGTTCGTGGCGATGTCTGCACGGAGTTCCTTACGAGCCCATGAATCACGCATTTGCTGTGTGTGGATGTCGGGGGTGGTGAGTGTTAGAGAAGGGTTTGCGAGGTCAAGGGTGTGAGGTGTGTGTCAGCCTTGACAAGGGCTGAATGGAGTGAGGAGTGTTGTGCTCTTTGGTGTAAGTGTTTCCTAAGTGTGTGTACTCGTTTTTCGTGTAGGGCAATAAGGCTGATGAGTCCTCGGCCTCCCTCCTTGCGGGGAAGAGTCATCCTTTTCGTAGCGGACTTGGGGTGGTGCATATTGTGTTTCGTGAATGTAGTGCGTGTTGTGCGTTACAGTGCTTCGAGTTCATTGTTTGTCCGTGGAATTATGCCGAACAAATATGTTAATGTAGGGACGGCAAAAGTGTTGATGGCTTTAATTTTATTTCTGACGTTGAGTTATGTTTTGAGGATGTTGTGAACGCGAGCACGGTATGTGTTCTTGAGTGATGTTTATGTCGTCAATGACGCGCGCTTGCTGGAAGCCCAGGTACTGATAGGTCTCTCCCTCTTCCATGGATTATTATTATTATTATTATTATTAGTATTATTATTAAATGTATGATGATTATTAATAAAAAAGTTATGGAGTCACAGATGGTCTTTATGGCATATAATATATATTAGTTTAGAATTCAATAATATAATAGTTAAGTAGCATAATTTAATAAATTTTGGATTAAATAATTCAATGGTTACCAATGTTTCTGAAGTATTTACTGATTGGATAGTTGCTTTCCCAACAGTTGCAAGAACGAAAGCAGCGTAGAGGGTTCCTTTAGGTCTTGGGTAATCAGTTGTATATAGTAGTTCTCCAGAACACTAAAAATTAAAAAAAAAAATCAGAAATTTTATCTTTTTTGCAATAGAGGAATGAATGAAGTCGACTTTGCTTACCTGGGATAAAGCTTCAATTTTTGGAATTGCTTTTGTCAATGGCCATTCCGACTGATCAGTAGAATAATCTTGCCTTGATGTTGACAAAGGTCGAAATATGTTTTCTCCCCCGCTAATGTATCTCTGGCTAATGTTCGATTTGACTACTTTTAATACCATCTGTAAGATAAAAAAGTTTCATAAAGAGAATAAATGAGTTCTAACCAATTTCTTTGTCTATTCGTAGATTAATATAATAAATAAGTTTTTCTGTTGTTTGTGTTTTGTTTCATTTTGCATTCATTAAACAAATAATCACAAATTCAATTATCATAAAAAAAATTATAAAATTATATGAAAATTTCATATATTCAAATGATTAAATACTGGGAAACATCAAATCAATTAAAACTGAAAGAAATTTAATCCAATTTTAAATTATAACAAAAATTAGTTTTACAAATAATAATATAATATCTAAATAAAGAATAAAAATACAAATTAAATAAGTGTATGTCAATGAAACATAAGTTTTAAAAATAATAGAAAAAGTCTTTTCAAAACCTCTTGCTTCGGCAGTGAATATTAGAATAGCAATTCTAATATCCTGAGATAATATTTTCTTAAGGAATCATTTCTTAAAGAAAAATGCAGATCAAGTTTCTTAAATTAGGCAAAACTTGAATTCTGTAATATTTGTAAGAGATTAACTGATGTTTTGTGTTCGTTCTTTAAAATTTCTATAGGATGCTGAATATTGGCTAATTTCGGCTATGAGGGCTTAACAATCTCGAAATGACGGTTTTGAACTATGAAATGTAAAAAATGTATTTATAGACGAGAAGTGAATTCATGTCTTCTTAGTAATATTGATGTTTTTTTCAAGTAACTGAAAAGATTAAAAAGAAAAAAATCATTAATTGTTGTAGATTTTACAACAAAAAAGACCAGATATTTTTATATTCTTCAAACCAAACATATTCAGTATAATTCCTCTTGTAAATAATCTAAAAAATGTTGATTAAACAACTTCTTTACTCAAGATCTAATAATTGATATACCATTGATAAAATAGGCGAAATCTTATTATGAACATTTTTTTTTCTATTTGTCCATTTAGCTGCTTTTTGGTTTGTCCGTTCATCTGTTTGTATGGGCATCACGGTAAAAGAGCTAGATAAATTTCAATAAAAAATTAGTATTCCATACCATTTTTCAGATTCAATTTAAAACAATGGTACAAGTACTTTGGTCTCCAACTTCCCATTCAGCAAAAATGACCCCCGAAATTTCTTGCTGAAATGGTTGCGTAGATTTAAAACTTGGCATGATGCTAATTTATGATGAGCACGAATATTGTAGTGTTCACCCCAAACTCTCAGTCCTCAATAACTCCAACTGCCGAACGCTGTATGCTGAAGTCCCCCTCACGATGGGCGGCTAGAGTAGCAGATAGAGAGAAAAAAAAAACTATATCTATACAGTATCTAGTATATTCTTGCTTTTTTTCCTCTCTATCTGTTTTTTGATCACACAATCAATTAGAAATGACCAATCTTAAATAGCCAAAAGGCTATTTAATCTATCAGCAAATTTTATTTTATTTATTCTAGTAATTTGACTGATGTACTTGTTATGGTTTTCTAAGGAAATGGGTTCCAATTTATAGCCTTAAGACTATATTATCTCTCATAGGCTTATTATCAGGGTTCTTATATTTTCCGATTCGTTCTTGCTTACCTTTAAATCTAATATCTTACCTTATAAAATAAAGTGAGGCAAAGTAATTTTCTGTATTTCGGATCAGCGAAACAAGGCTCTGTGCTTGGAATTACTTCTTCAGACAAAGAAGTTAATGCCACTAAAATTATAGAAAAAGAATTACTGAAATGCTGTAAGAGTAAATTTCCTAACTATTTCTGTTTAATTGTAGTGAATTTACTTGTTCTTGAGACCAAATAAACAAGCAATTCCATTAAATCTAAAAAGTGAAGCATCTGAAGAATCATGTATAACCTTTCCATTCATGAAAGCAAAAATCCGCTGAAATCAAACCAAAACAATTTTAAAAATTCATGCTTCATTTCAAAAAATAAATATGCTCGTAAATGACTACTCCTAAACGTACTACTCCAGTTTCTTTGCTTTTATCAATAAAAAGGTTTAAGGATTTAAAAAGTTTGAAAATAATAAATTAGGAAATGTGATCTATTGAAATTCACTTGTTTAGTTTTAAATACATTCAAAAGCATTGAACATTCAAAAGAAAATGTTGTTAAACAGAACGTTCAATTTGTTTGTGAGAACGCCATTAATATCAAATGCATATTAAACTAAAAATATATTTACATCTCATTTATCTGAGTTAAATACACTCATTAACAAAAAAAACGACACATCTAGAAGGAGTTGTCCGATGGAGTCTAAAGTTGGTGGAGAGGAAGATTATGTACAGAATAGCAAATGATTAAAATTTCAGACAAATTGAATGATTTATTTCAGAGTTACTGAGTTACAAAGTAACGAGCTCAATAAGGTGTTGACCCACCTCTACCCTGAATGGAAGCTGCCACACGACGTGGCACAGAGTGATAAAGTTCCCTGATGGTCTCCTGCGGTATTTCTTGCCAAATTTGCTTCAATTGTCGGGCTAGGTCATCCACATTCCCTGGTGGATGCAGTCGCCTTCCCATCATATCCCAGACATGCTCGATTGGAGAGAGATCTGGGGATCTGGCTGGCCAAGGAAGTGTTTCACAAGCTGCAAGACAGCTCATAGCAACCGTATGCGGTCTGGCATTATCTTGCTAAAAATAAGGCCAGGGTACTGCAAAAGAAAGGGTAGCAAAACAGGTCTCAGAATGTCGTCGACGTACCGCTGTGCTGTAAGTATACCGCTTGGACGACCAAAGGGGTCCGACTATCAAGGAAAATGGCACCCCAGACCATAACTCCTGGTTGAGGGCCTGTGTGGCGTTCAATAGTGAAAGCAGGATCGGCACGCTGCCCTGGGTGTCTCCAGACACGTCTGCGACGATCGTCAGGACACAGATGGAAGCGGGTCATGGTGGACACTCGTGTGCGGGTTGCACGTCTGATGGTTGATAACGATGATTCAGGCGCTGTGACAGCTGATTTGACAATCACTCTATCCTCCCGCTCTGCTGTGGCCCTAGGTCGACCGCTACCTTCATGACGCTGAAATCTGCCATTGTCCACCCATTGCTGCCAGCATCTTCTAATTGCCGCATCACATCGACCCATATGACGAGTGATTCTCCGATTTGCCCAACCTGCCTCTTTCAATCCAATGATACGACCTCTTTCAAACTCTGACAGTTGCACGTAACGAGCTCGAATCCTGCGGCGAGGCATTTTTTCAGTCATTGAAAGGTATCCTAACTCGCAATGCAACAGAAAGTTTGACCATCAGATTCAGAATCGCTTCTTATATACATCTGCTGAGTGCGCAGTTCCTATGCGCTGTTGCTCTCGCTATTCATTCTTTGGACACCAAAGTTTAATCATTTGCATGGGCGGTCCCAATGTTTTTGCATACGAAATTTCATTACAATCGGACAATTCCTTCTAGGTATGTCTTTTTTTTTGTTAATGAGTGTAAATAGTATTAACATAATAAAATATAATAATAGTGCAAAGAAAAAAAAAGATTTTATATATACACGATAACATAGCTATCCGTTTAAGTTTCATTATTGGTCACTTCCTCTGAGACTGAAAGCGACTGCAAACTCAGTTTGCAAGCTCGTAAATTTTTCTCGCTTCTACAAGTCATAAAGGTTCCAATAAGGTATAACTCATGCTGTCCAACTTATAGTTAGGGCTGTTGTGGTAATGACAGACGAACGGATGGACAGAGTAATTATAAACCCTTTCCTTTTACACTTTCGTGTTCTGGGTTGTTAAAAGAAAATCTGAAAAACTAAAAGCTATAATCGTTAAGTTAAAAGTTCATACATATTTTTGAATTTCAATAAGTATAAAATAGATGGAATAAACATCATAATTTCAGGAGTTTGGGTTTTCTGTTAAGTAACATTTGGTTTTCCAGTAAAATTATGAGTATTCCTTAATCCAGATCAATTACATTGACTGAGTTCCTACTCTTAGCATCCCACTACTTTTTTTTTCTTTTTTGCTGTTTTTCATTTAAGTTTAATAAATTTTTAACTATTCAACTTGTCTTCTCATACATGCTGATTTGCTGACATAAAATTCTTATATATATATTACAAAATTTACTAAACTTATTTATCACTAAATATTACAAAATTTAAATAGGGCTTAAAAAAATAAATAAGCAAATAAATTTTCATCAAAGCTACGAAGATACACTAATTTTTGAAACTGAGAGTAACATTATTGTTATCTTTTCCAAAGTCATCCCGAATTTCAAATTTATAATTGAATAAATTAATTACAAGACATAAAGGTATTTACTTTTCAAAGTATCTTCGCTACCAAGTTCTTTTCCAACCAGTAAATCTTCTGTTTTCTTAGCATGTACCTTCAAAGAAGTCAAATCAAGCTCTAAAATTTTAATTTCAAGTTTTTATAAGTTTTTAAAATATTGTAAAATTAGTATTTTAATTCAAGCTTTGGATTGAATTAAAATATTAATTTTACAATATATTAATAATTAAAATAAATATCAAATGATTCCAAAGCTGTATTAAATAATTGTCTTACAAAATCAGATGAAATTCCACCATAGACAATGGACGGTTGAGAAAGAATTTTGAAATTGGCCTTAACATCCAACTGGAACAAGAACGCTGCATTAACATAGGCAGTTGTATTCTGGTGAAAATAAAATAAATATTCTATCTATACTTCAACCCAGATAAAAAAAATAGAGCATTGCAAATAAATTCAGTATCCATTTTAAATTCAAGAGTTCGACATCACAAAAAAGTTTCTTCTTAGAAAAAAACCCCCATTCTATTTTAATTGATATCATGCTTTTTTTATCACTGATTTTTCTGTTAGTACACCAATAAACTTATGTTGTTACTTCTACATTTATAACATGAAATGGAATAGACAACCTTTGGAAAAAGCTCGTACATTAGAAATAAATCAATATGAAGAGCAATAAATTTCTTCCAAATAAAAATGTGGGATCTAAAGGACGTTAACAGAACGAAATTGAAAGTATAATTAACAATTCTTGTATTTCATGTCAAATGAATTAACTAAGAAGCACGTAAAGAGATAAGAAAATATTATTTCTTAGAGCTCAATTATTCATGATATACTATATTTTTTTCATGAATTCTAAGTCTATTTCTATGGTTACAAATACATCTTGAATATTCTGATTTAAATATTGATTTTTTTTAACTTGCATATAAATATAAATTTTTGCCGTATTATTTAATTTTTTGTTTTTGAATTTTCGACAAATTTTGACATTTTGAAGAATAGTTTGGAAGATACGTTCATATTTAAGAGTATCAGTAAGATCATTTTTATCAAAACAAAGGAAGTTTTTATTTGAATGTGTTTTTTTTTTGGTTGAAAGATATCAGTAAATACTTTCTTATTTTGCTTAAAAACTATTATTAGGTTCACATTTTTATTTTTTAAATCATAAATTCATACATTAAGTTTTTTGGTCATGAAAATCCGAGCCCTTATCATTTGGACATTAAAAGAACTTGAATCTAGAAGTATGATTAGTCTATATTAGTTCATGTTGAGAACTGTCTCAGAAAGAATGATTAACACCTCAATGATTTTTTTTTCCAAAAAGAATTACAAATGGCTTTCAATTAGCAATCAAAAAAACTGAAAACAAATGGAACCAAAACTTTCAACTTTCGACTTTTCAGAGTAGAATATTTCAAGAGAAATTTCTAAAAGTAATAAGCCTTCATTTCTTCAGTTGCAAAGTTATTTATGGAACAATAAAGTTAATAAAAGATAATTCTTATGAAATTACGAAATGTAGATATTAATAAGTTGTAGCCTAATAATTCATACATTACCTCATTTCTTTTCTTAACTTTGTAAGTAGTCAAATAAAATTGATTGGAAAGGGGAGGTATAATGACGTTCTGAATTACCCATCCATTCATTGGTATATTCAATAGCTCAAAAGGAGAAACGGTTTTGACAGTGTTCTCGTAACTCTCTGAAATGATTATTAATAAAGTGTTCATTTTTAGTGAAGCATTTATCAACTGAAACGATTTCATATTGCAATGACAGAAAGTCAAGTCAGTAAACGATACTATCCTTCTTGTTTCCAAATAAAACCAATTCATTTGTTATTTGAGAATTATAAGCAAATACGATGGCTTTTGAGAGCATTTTTTTGTGTTTTTGGTTGGAACGAGAAGTTGGTGAGATTTTGTTTTTATTTTATTTTATTTTCAGTTAACTGTCTGAATTTTTTAAAATTTAGAGATGTGAGGGTTTAAAGGTCCAATTTTGTATTTGGTCACTTTCGGCCAATTTTGTATTTGGTCACTTTCGGCCAATTTTGTATTTGGCCACTTTCGACCAATTTTGTATTTGGTCA
This sequence comes from Thereuonema tuberculata, assembly GCA_023159025.1. NCBI lineage: Eukaryota > Metazoa > Arthropoda > Chilopoda > Scutigeromorpha > Scutigeridae > Thereuonema > Thereuonema tuberculata. The sequence goes on from JAFIDM010001028.1 coordinate 63,497,586, forward strand.
CTTTCGATCAATTTTCTATTTGGCCACTTTCTTCCAATTTTCTATTTGGCTACTTTCGGCGAATTTTGTATTTGGTCATTATCAGCCAATTTTGTACTTGGTCTATTTCGGTCAATTTTTCATGTGTGTTTGACTTTAAGTATTTCTTTCTATCTGGTAACCCTGTAGCAGACATAAGTTAATGCAATAAATTCTATCCTTCCCTTTCGGTCTCCCTCACAAGAAAGGAATAAATAAGCAAATAAAAGAAAATATAAGTAACAAAACTAACAAGTTAGTTTTGAGACGTAATGATGAAACCAAGTCATTCTAACCTTCTTCACTATTATTTTTTGCTATGAATAATTTTAAAGAAATGAATGATTAAAGCAAGTGTCTTCTAAGTGGCTGATACCCTGGTTCGAAGTTCAGACCTGACTTGGTATTTGTTGTTCTTCTATATTCATTCCTTAAAAGCGAACTATATACTTCTTCCTCGGAAGTACAACTACTTATTCGTCAAAATAGTCTACATTGCCGACCATTGTTAAGATGAATCCTTGAAATTATAGCATATAATCAATCAGAAAATTTGGTATTTTATAGTTTCCATTAATCGTTTTAATATACTCGTATGTTAAATTGTATAATAGAAATTGTACAAGACGAAAGCCATGAATTGGGGAACAGGGATAGAAAAAAATTCATAGTCAAGTCAGGAAACCATTTAGTGCTTTATATGTTACGTATTTAACTTTAAATTGTAGAAACGGAAATACATTAAAATTTACGAAAGACACAAGGATAAATTATTTTTAGTCAAGTCAGGAAACCGTTTTAGCATTTAATATTTCTGAAAACTTTAAAATATAGTTAAGGAAATGCCGTTCCGGCGTGGCCGAGCGGTCTAGACGGCGGTCTGCCGTGTGGCCAGTGTGCCGGCACCTGGGTTCGAATCCCGGTAGTGGCATGGCTGTTTCTTTCTTCTTCTGTGTTTCGTCCGTTTCTCCCCTGGAACTTACAATTTCGTGGTTACTCCGATCGAGATGAGAATCTCACCCCACTTGACTATTCTAGCCTCGTCCTGACGTTTTCGGGTCGGGCTTGCTCCGTGGTCCGTTGTTGGCCGAAACGAAGTCAAAAGAAAAAAAAAGTTAAGAAATACATAAAAAGTTAAAAGGATGCTTGCACAGAATAATGAAAACTTTATTACTGCACATGTAAACTTAATTCTCGTTTCTTTAATCTTCTGCAATATTTGGATAACTTATCAAGTCGCCGACTCTTTATCTTAAGTGTTAAAAATTTTCTTAAGATTCTGCTAATAGGGAAGTCTGTCATAGTGACGACATTTTTACCACAAAATTACAAATTATTTCAAAACTTACGTAAGGTCAGTTTTGCTCCCACGCATTCAAAAAGAATGAAGATATCAGAAGGAAATTCTGGATGAGCTCTTTTTAACATCAAATTTCCAGCCCAGGATGCCACCTACAACACAAAGAAATACTAAGGTCATAATAGAATCAAAACATTACTCTGCTAAATAGATATTGTGGCAGAAATAAATAAAAATAAAATTAACTAATAATAGATGGAGATAAAAATATCTCCGACAGATTAATGCGTAATGTCCCTTCTGGCATGGCTTAGTGGTCTAGACGTCGGTCTGCCATAAGGCAGATGAGATGAAAATATCTTTCCTGTGTTTGTCTGTTGCTTCATCATTCTCTTCCGGCCTGAAATCATTCCTTAATGATTCCTGGGAAACTCAGGAATCATTATCTATCCTCAGTATCTGTCCCCAGGATATTCTACGTGCTATTTCTAGGGGTTCACCATGATGGTAACGCTAGAGCGCCATTGAACACGGTCCTCAGAAGTTCGCGGATGCATTTCGGTGCATACAGTCTAACAATATGCACTACCAATGATCGTACATGCTTCATACAAGTCCGCTATCAAAGCATTAAATAGATAAGCTTTTGACTAATTTTTAGGAGTAAACTGTAAATAAAATAACTTAAATAACAAAAAAAAAAAAATAGAAAAATACATTTTCCACTATTTCATGCAATTCCAGCTATTTTTGCAAATTTTATATTTTAGTATCTTTTAAACTTCGTCCGTATTTCCATAGGCATCGTAGACAAGCTAACAACCCTCTCCTTGCTGCAGGTTTAGAAAGTAGAAGGACCCAATGAAATACAGGAAGCCAGTACTTCATCTGACAATAAGTCAAGAACCAACGAGAACGAAAAGATGTTTCTAGAAATTTCAATTTATACCCAGCGTTGACTGGTCCAACAATCGAATCTCAGGAATATCAAATTAGAGTATAGAAAAAAATTGAATACTTGTGTAAATCTGAAAGGCATTCGAGTTCCAAAATTTAATCAAATAAATGAAATTTTAATCTGCTTAAAACGCTAATTCGAAAAAGATATTTTTTTTCATATGTTTTCAAGTGTTGATTAATAATTTAAAAGAGCCATAACGTATTGCAGGATGTATGATCATTATGAACAAATGAACAAATAAAATTTTTATATTATTATTATTATGTTTGTATGTTTCAAACCTTGGGTTTCCCCAGCAAAAACAATATGGCGGGTCAAGGACCAAAGCACATATTGCCAAGTGTAAAGACGTTTGCAAGAATGATTATTATTATTATTATTATTATTAAAAATATTTCTTTAATAAATCTTGTTTAAAATTAGTTGCAGAAGTCTAACTTACGTTCCTAACAGCTACATTGGCAATACCTTTAATATGGTCAGCAAGAACATCACAGTAAGAATATTGAGATCCCTTGGCCTTGTTAGAAAATATTTTAATCAGATAATATAATGAAACATTGGCTCCAATTGTAAATTGACTGGACATCTATCAAATAAAACAAAAAATAATTAGAAGTCAATACCATCAAGTACGTTTAACGTATAGAAAATTAAAAAGAAGAAATAGGCGGAAAAAGAAGTTTTTAACTTTTTCTAAAAACTTATTTTTCTCTAAATCAAAATGAATTTCATTGAAATCCAAGGAATAACAGAAGGTGTTTGAAGCGCCATGAATTGATAAATATTACACGCGTCGATCTCAAACTTTGGATTGTAGGCTTATGGTTCATGTGAAGTGCAATCATGAGATAAAAGTTCCTAGTTCAGATAGTCATCACCAGGTGTCATGTGGTGCTGCTATTGGCTACAGTGACTAGAGACTACAGTGTGGCCAAAGGTGGTCTTCTTTTCTATTGGCTAACGCTTCCGCCGCCATGTTTTTGCCAACTGGAGCGCAAGTTTATATAAGCCACTTAAGGGATTTTTTACATTTTAACTAAATTTTTTGATTCACAGTTGTTCTGTTGCTTTTGATTGAATTTAATGTTAATTTTAGAAACACAAAAACATTTTTCTTTCCATTTTGCACCCTAAAAACACTAAAATACACATATATTTTTTCATAAAACAAGAACTTAAGTTGTTGCCGATCCATATCTTTTAATTCTTTTTTTTTTTTTTTTTGCAAAAATTAAATAAAAAATAAGAGACATGAAATAAAAATCAAGTTAAGAAAAAATAAAACAATCCTAATATTTTGGGAGCAAAGCCTCTAATTTTTTTTTTTTTTTGCAAAAATTAAATAAAAAAATATGAGACATAAAATAAAAATCAATTTAAGAAAAAATAAAACAAACCTTATATTTTGTGAGCAAAACCTCTTATTTATTTATTTATTTATTTATTGTTTGTGTCATTTATATTTTTTTTATTGACACTCGTACAAAATACTATCAGTTATTTGTTATATAAGACAAGGAAATAAAGTAAATATCTCTGTTATATTGTTGAATTTTAATAGGGGAAAGGGTGTAAATAAATAAAGGGAAATAAAACGGATTTCAGAAAAAAAAATTAATCATTTACTACAAAGTAACCTAATTACATTCCTTATAATATAAGTTAACATAAACTATAATATCTAACAATACATATACAACAATGAACAAACAATAGATTTATATACAACTCTATACACAACAATAAACAAACAAATATTTAATAAATGTATAAACAAATATATTTAAAAGAATTTTTGGAGGATTATTATCATGAAGTTATATTTATTATTAAATAAGTATAAATAACTAGCCGGGTACCGTCGCTTCGCTCCAGAATCCTTGCGTATACAGCATTAAAAAAAAAAAACAAAAAAAAAAACAACCTTATTTATTTAGCAAATTAATATTGAGATCGGAGAATATACGACTTTCCAGCCCGTTGTGCCCTTCTCCACTTAACTCAGGTGTATTGCGGGTTAGCGCCACACACCTGGGGTTGCCGCCATACACTTCATCGTCAGTTTGCCAGATTATTCCCTATCCCGAATTTCGAAAAATTCGGCCTTATTCCTTGTCTACATCATAAAGGAAACCTCTGTGCAAAATTTCAGCTTTCTAGATCCAAGGGTTTGGGTGAGCGTTGATGAATCAGTGAGTGAGTCAGGACTTTTCTTTTTATATATGTAGATTTTCATGAATTTTGTTTTGTTAACATCATTGATTAGTTCTTTATAGATTATATTTGGATGTATTATTTTCTCATTTTCAACTGTTATCCGATTCGTTCTTTACATATTATTCCCGGTGTTTTGATATCATGTTTATTTATGAAAATATGATCTACATTTGTTTTCGTATTTCCATGAATTGTACAGTTTCTTGTTGTTCCGTAAAGACGATTTTTGAAACCATTATTGCACATAAGTTTTACGTATTTCTGTACTACATTGTTTTTATTCATTTTGAAAATATCTATATTTACGTCGCCAATCAGTATAGTTGGACAGTTATTAATATATTTTCATTTTTTATGAATAGATTTTCTATTTCAGTAACATTTTAGTAATTTGTAATTTAGCATTTTGCTTACAGAATGACGGACAGAATAACGTTTTATAATATAAGTTTTTATAATATCAATAATAATAGCCGGGTACCGTCGCTTCGCTCCGGAACCCTTGCATATATAGCATTCAAAAAACAAACTTTATTTATTTAGCAAATTAATGTTGCGATCGTCGGAGAATATATAACTTCTCAGCCCGTTGTGGCTTCTCCGAATAACTCGGACGTATTGCGGGTCGGTGTCACACATCGAAAATTCACATTTTTGCATGTATCTTGCAAACGCTGAAGCGTTTGTGAATAAGTGATATATCGTTCGATAGAACTTTCAAATACCAATATTTTCTCAATATAATGTTCTCTTCCATCTTTTATACTTTTCGTTTAAATTGAGAAAAAGTCAAAATTTGACCCTTTAAAAGGCGCCATCTTGGAAACCAAAAACTTTTTTCGAAAGATTTGTGTAGCATTTTGTTTGTCTTAAAAACATCTACATTTTATCCATTTACATGACCACTCTATCTCTTATAGTTTTGTCACAAATTTGGAAAAACGTAAAGTCTTATGACAGACAAAATAACGCTTTTATAATATATAATAATTATAAATAAATACTTATTAAGTATAATACTTGTAACAGATAAGTACATTTTTAATTTAAACAATAGATTTATATATAACTAAAAATTTACTTATCTGTTATAATAAAAATTATAAAAATAATTATAAAAATAATTATAATTATAAATATTAAAAATAAATTATAAAAATAATTATAATTATAATTATAAAAATAAATTATAAAATAACTATAAAAATAAATTATAAAAATAATTATAAAAATCTGTTATAATAAATAATGACAATAAGCAATAGAAAGCCTTTATTTATTTCCACCATTTCCCCTTTTAAAATTCAAGAATATCAAAGAGATATTTACTTTATTTTAATGTGTTTATAAACAAATAACTGATAATAACTGATAGTATTTTGTACTGGTGTCAGTACAAGAAATATGAATGACACATCAAAAAAAAAAAAAAAATAAGAGGCTTTGCTCACAAAATATAAGGCTCGTTTTATTTTTTTCTTAAATTGATTTTTATTTTATGTCCCATTTTTTTTATTTAATTTTTGAAAAAAAAAGGATTAAAATATATTTTATATATTTTTAGATATTTTTTAGTAAATGATTAAATTTTTTTCTGAAATCCGTTTTTTAGGATTTTATATCCCTTTATTTATTTCCACCATTTCCCCACCAAAATTCAATAATATCAAAGCGATATTTACTTTATTTTATTGTCTTATATAACAAATAACTGATAGTATTTTGTACTAGTGTCAATAAAAAAAATATAAATGACACAAAAAATAAATAAATAAATAAGAGGTTTTGCTCACAAAATATAAGGTTTGAAAATAAATTAAACATTTCAATTAATCTTTTAAAATTGAATAAAAGGAAAATATTATGATCCTTTTAAGCCGAGGTAAATACTTTTGAAACATGCTTATGACTTTAGAGTAATGGTAAGCCAGTGGGAATAAAAGAATAAAAGAAATCGCATTTAGTATTAAACAAAAACATTTATAGCTTTTAATCTTGGTACAGATTTACATTCTTGCTAGTAATCTCGTTTATTAAAAGTTCATTTACTATATCACAGTATTTCAGTTCTAGCAAAGTTCAGTTCATTAATTTTCTATCTTCAAAAGATAAAATACTTTTCTTTCCTAAAGGTGATCTTTATCAAGTACATAGGGTTAATTCTCCACAAGTAACCTTCTTGCTAAGCTATCTATTTTAGCTCCTAGCATTAAGATAAGTCTTTCACTTGTATGAATTAAACTTTGGGTAATCACAATATGTATCATAACATCTTATTTCTGTGTTAATGTTCTTGATAACTAATTTCTTATCCTCAAACGATAACAGCAATCATTGATAGTTATTCACCTTATGTGATAATTTATTAAACGTTCATAAATATATTTATCTATCTAAGATCTTCAAATATATTTATATATTAATTATTAATGTTGCACATATTAAGTTCTTTTATCATTTTGAAGTTTCCTAAATTCCTAACTCCAAAATAAATGTTCACTTGTTAACCTTTCATCACTATGAAGTTCCCTAAATTCCTAACTCCAAATAAATGTTCACTTATTAATCTTTCGTCACCTTGAAGTTCCATATAATCCTAACTCCAAAACAAATCGACGAATTTAATTTAAAGTTCTGTATTCTCTGATGTTGTCCTAAATTATGTAGCTGTTTCTTGAATCCTATATAATTCTTCATTTTGTATTATTCCAACTTGTTTGCGTTCATTTTCCTAACATGTCGGTGTTCTAACAAAATGGAACGTACTCACATTTTTCTGTGTGCGTTGATAATTTATCAAAGTCCAGGATAAATTCCATCTGCGATGAATCGTCTTGGTAGTCCGAAGTTCTCATCTCATGCTTCCTATTTCCAGATCGCTTCTATTACCAAGCATCGAAGGATTACTATCATTAAGCCTAATCGTCCGTTCAACGACAATTTCTTAGGATTCATTTAATTCTACAATAATTTAACTTTACAACCAATACAAACTTTAACTTAAGTTAACCTTTAACTTTATCATTCTCAAATAACAAATTTCTACAGTTATTTGAACTTATTTAAATATGTCCATAGCGCCACCAGCTATTTCAGACATCTATGCAGGTCGCCATCTTATTTTTATCTCTCATCTGTTGCACTTCTGTTCCCTTGGCAACAACAAAACGTAACTGCGGGATTACACTTCCTGTGTAATTTATTTTCCATATTACTTTTAAAACTTGAATAAATAATTAAATTTTTCTTTCAAGTAATAATCAATTTCAAAGCTTGTTTCTTAAATTTTCAATTTTGATTTTAGACTTTCTAAAACTACAAAATTTCCAACAAGGTTTGTTTTATTTTTTTTAAATTGATTTTTATTTTATGTCTCATATTTTTTTATTTACTTTTTGCAAAAAAAAAAAAAAAATTAGAGGCTTTGCTCACAAAATATTAGGCTTGTTTTATTTTTTCTTAAATTGATTTTTATTTCATGTCTTTTTTTTTTTTTTTTTGCAAAAATTAAATAAAAAATAAAAAAGGATTAAAAGATATGGATTGGTAACAACTTAAATTCTTGATTTTATGAAAAAAGATATGTATATTTTAGTGTTTTTAGGGTGCAAAATGGAAAGAAAAATGTTTTTGGGGTTCTAAAATTAACATTAAATTCAATTCAATCAAAGGCAGTAGAACAACTGTGAATCAAAAAATTTAGTTAAAATGTGAAAAATCCCTTCTGTGGCTTGTACAAACTTACGCTCCAGTTGACAAAAACATGGCGGACGCTGGTGGTTGGCCGCACGGTACTCTGTAGTCACTGTACTATTGGCTACGCAGTATCTTCAGTATTTTTTTCGTTGCTACGCAGTATCTGTTTCATTGCTCGTTCAAATTCGGAATTGTGGAACAGAACGAATGGTCAAAGAAAATGTTCAATGTGTCCTCCATCCTCACAGTCCATTTGCATTCGATGCATACTGTGCTCTGTAACATATCGGAGCAATTTATCATGCAGACGCCGACATTCATGTCTTACGGTGTTTAATCCTTTAAGTCCTGTAGCGTGTGCGTCCTACCTCAATAAACCCTGTCCTTGAGATAACCCCAGAGCCAAAAGTCACATGGATTAATGTCAGGAGATCGTGCGGGCCATGCATATGGATAATGCTTGTTTATTACATGATCATTAGGGATGCACTCCGCAATCGCATTCCTAGCAACACGTGATGTGTTCGGTGTAGTTCCATCTTACAAGAAGGCGACTGTGCTTAAGGCACCAAGCTGCTGCAGGAATGGAAACACGGTTTCACAATAAAGATACGTAGCGAACCCCTGTGACGGTGTAGATGAGCCATGCATTATAAATTTGTTAAGGCTAGTGGTCCTTGACTCTTTCTGATGCTTCTGAAACGCCTGTATTCACTTAATGCCTTAGTGGCATTCGAATGCCATTGTTAATAAAGCTTCACGAGTAAAGCGCGGTCAACAATTGTTAACTGCATTACAGTGCTCTTGTTGAAGACTAGTGCATGAGTCATCGAGTGCTAGCCTTTTCAAGGACAGCTCCATTTGCATAGCCGCAGCAGCACCACATGTGAACATGGTGGTAACTATGTGAACTAGAAACTTTTTTCTCACGATTGCACTGCCCTTAACCCATAGGCCTACAATCCAAAGTTTGCGCCTAATATATATCAACTTATTTCGCTTCAAACACCTCACATTATTTCTTGGACACCTGGTACATTACTTTTCCTTCATCAAAAATGACTATATTTTAACTAATTTACACGGTACACCAGGAGTAAAGGGCCAATATTCTGAGAGATCATAGTATAGGCCATTTTAAGAAAAAAATTCAGAATTTTTATATGAACATGTATCATGCCAAACGGTTTTCGAGATGGAACTGTTTGAATGTAAAGTATTTTTGAATTTGGCGCCCCTGTCTTCAGCACATAAGTTGCTGTTCATTGAAGTGCATTAATATGGACGGTGGAATTTTAAAACTTATTATAAATAGTAATAAATTTATCACTTATACAATAAATATTAGAAACAATAGGTGATACTGCCATCTTATCAATAATTTTGCAACTTTATATTGTAATATTGCTATTTTAGATGCTTTCTTAAGCTTTTTTTCTTAAATTGACAGATCCTTTGAACTCCTCTGATATTGGCTTTTTCTCCTGTGACACATTCTACATACTCCATCTTTTCTGATCCAATTATGTTGAGTTTCTTTTTCCAGAATTATAATTTTTAATACTGATAGAGGTTTTTGTGGGAAAAACACAATAAAACTTGTATTATAAGAAGTACTTGACAATAAGTACTTACTTAACACTACAATGCTGCAATTCAGAGTTTATCATAGAATAGTATATTTTTAATATTTTTTTAAAAATCTAATCTCAAATAATAAATTTTAAATTACATTTTGTTGAAAATTGTCAATTTAGAAATACTAGCAATTTTAAAAATTAGATTTTTTTCTTGAAACTTTAAATAAACTACATAACAATAACAAAGTTGTTAATTTATTTTTAAACTTCATGTAGATTAGTTAAAACAACTTACAGAATATTGATACAGTTCCTGAATTCCTTTCAAATTAATAAAAAATTCGTAATTGCCTTCTATGTCCTCGTATACACCTGAAAAATTTAATATAAATTATTGAAAGCTCCATTCGCATAAGTTTTCACATAAGTGTTAATTATTCAGAGGACCATAACGTATTGTTATCATTCGAAAAGTAAATAAAATATACAGCTTTCTTAGGAAAGCTATGTGAAAAAAATGTTATGTGTAAAATTGAATAGCTTCTTCCATAGGTGAAAAATCACTTACGAAATTTACAAGCCTAGAATGGGTGAACTTCAAACAAAGTACGAGTATATAACGAATGGCCCTCATGAATAAAAATTCATTTTCTTCTTCAGATTTCCAAGAAGCGACATGTTTGTTGGTAATTTCAATTGGAATTTGATTCAGCTAACTCTTTAAAATTAATTCACTAGATCAGTTTATTCAAATAAGGACAACAATTATGGAGACAATATGACAACAGTATTCAGGAGTTCACTGTTTTGATTACATAAAGCCATCTCATAGGTGTGGGGTGCACAGCCCTCATGTCTTTTTTTAATCGTACCTTTTCCTATTTATTTCAACTTTTAATTCCGTTCATCTTCTATCACGTTTCTTCCAAAGAAAAAAGTCTGTAGATCTTTATCCAAAGAAAAAAGTCTACCAAAAGTCTGTAGATCTTAATTCTTTTTCTTAACGGACTTTACTATCCTGGATCGGTTTTGGCCTCTTGGACAACATTTCTTCAAAATATTCTATCTCAAGATTTACTTTTCCATTCTTTCAATGATAGGTTACACAATCTAACGATGCCTTTTTACACCGTCCTTTCTTTCTTATTTAGCAACATTCTTTCATCATAAGCTTATGGATCCGGGTTTCTGGCATCCTTTTTAAATGACCTAGCCATCTTATTCTTTATACTGTTATGAAGCTCACACTCTTACATCTGTTAATTCGTAAATAAGTAACTTTAACGTGCATGAATATGGTATAGACATGATAGCTGAGAGTGCGAGAACCTTTTGTTTACTTATGTGCAGTTTTGTATTTTCTTCACTATATCTGTTAATTCACTTAACTCATAATTACACCTTATTCTCTATTTTTTCGGTTCCTTATATTTTCGATAAATTTTCCTCTGAAAATCGCTTAGTGCTTTCTCCTCTTCTGCTGTTAGTGCCGAAGTTTCCGCTCCAAGTTTAAGACTGAGTGCTTAAGTATCCTATTTATCTTCAATTTTATGTTTCTTGTCAATTTCTAAATAACAGCAAATTGGCAAAATATGCTCTATTTCCAGCAAGTATACAGGTCATTATTGCAATCGATCTTTGGCATTTATTAGTTATCAATCTTCATTATCTTATCAAAATAATATCATAGTCGCTGGTCTGCATTACAGTATTAATAATTTTTAATTTATTTTTTTAGAGAGGACCTATTGGAATCCCCCTTCTTGTATTATCCTTCTGTAATTTGTAATTCCTTACCTCTAGCAGTGTTTCCAAAAACATAACTATATCTGGAATTCTGGAGATCTTGAAGAATCCTTTTCAGTTCAGTTAAGGTAGTTGGATGATACCAATTACCATCAATTAATTTTATTAATGGTAAATTAAAACTCTTCTCATCTCCATTATTCCAAGCAGAAATGCAAGAGGAGTTGCAAGCATCATAAACAACCCAATCATTCAAATCCTAAGAATATTTAAACAAAATATCATTACAATTCATTAGACAATAATTAATTAGATAAAAAAATTAGATTTAAACAAATGCTATTTCTTTCTTTTTTTTTTTGCTCTAGAATATAATAATGGGTAGATTCAAAAGACGAAAAGATGACTTCCATTTACATATCGCACTATTCCAATTGAAGATCTTAACTGCAGAAGTGTCTATAGACATTTTGAGAAAACTGACTTTTTCTATTGTTTTTCTTATACATATTAACTTATTTGCATGAGTCCTGTTTGTAAGCAGAAATATCTAAGTCCAAATAATAGGCAGCATCTGCTGTCTCAGTCAAAGCTTTTTTTACTGCAAAACTACCAAAGTCCATGGAGGGTAGAAGCATCTTTGTTTTCGTTGCGAATATATAGTTCCATGCTCCACCACTAATGGCGGCTCCCATGTAACGAGTACTATGTTGTTTTGTTTAAAGCTCAAATATAGGTAATTTACGAACAGCAAAAATTTAATCGGAAGTTCTAAAATTATATACAGTTATATACAGTTACCTCGCGTTTAAGAGTTGTATGGTTATCTAAAATTCGCATGAAAAATCACATGATTCTGACATGGAGGTTGAGTGAGGACTGATTATACATATTTAAAATAGTTTTGAAAAATTTTACATCATCATTTTCTCTTTGTAATAAATTATCCTAACCACTTATTCATTTTTTACGCAGTATTTATTTTGAAATTAGATATTTTAGTATCAACTGAAACCAAAAGTGTCCTGTTACAGTTTTATTTATATCTCAATTAATAATAGAAACTTAACAGTAAAAATTTGAACTGATGTTAAATAATATTTGTGGGAAGGTGAGACTTATGTCAAGATTAAAAAGGTATTTGAAGCAATTTTCAACAAAGCAACTGTAGTAACTTAAAATCTAATGATTCATTTTTACGAAATCAGTCAACAATTGCAAACAGGAAGTTGAAGGATTTCAGTATTTATAACTAAATAAGTGAAATAATTTTTTGCTAAAGCATAAATTTAAGGGCGACCCAGAACAATAAAAGTAATTTAAAACTAATAATAAAATAAGGAACTACAATAACTTAAGGAAATATAAAACGTTAGGAAAATAAGAAAACAAAAAAAAAAAATCAAGCGGACATTGACAAAAAAAGATTAACAAAGAAAAAAAAAGTACATTATACAGATTTGAACCGACAACCTTCAATATATGAGTCCAAAACCCTAGCCATCCAGTAATGAAATAGTAGCATTTCTAACATTTAAGCGGAAATCCAATGAAAAAATGCCAAATATCTCGAACTTGGGGAGGGGGGGGGGCGTTAACCCCTTATAACACCCTATCCCTACGTTGTTTGGGCCTCTGAACACGATGGTGATATCCTTTTGTCGATCCGACCTTTCGTTCGGGAGTTGTTAGGGGTGGACAGACACAGACGGACGGACAGACAGGACAAACGCAATAGGACAAGCACAACCGATTTTGGTCGGTAAAAAACAGAGATGAGATCAATATCTTTTCTCTTCAGTCTAAGAAAATATCCATTAGATTAAACTAAAAAAGTAACTCTGCATTAAGTAAAAAATTATTATATGCATTTACATTAAAGCGATTAAAGTAGTAAAATTTACTCGAAGAAGCATTATTCAATCTATATCTTATTTCTTACAATTTTAAACCATTTCATTTAGTAAATATGACTTATTTTAATTATTTTTTTGTTAAAAATGTAATACCATATAGCAAATTACCTCAATATCTGTTAAAGATGGTTTTCCAAAGGTTTTCATTGCTTCTATAATTGGTCGAAATCCTGAGTATTACAAATTATGATTCTCATTAAATTTATAAATTAATGTACCAAAAAAAATACCAATTGATTTTAATGAAAATCTATAAATGGAAATATTCAAATAATAAAATATTTTTTTATTATGCATCACTAGTACCTGTACATCGGCAGATATGGCCATCAAAATTATCTTCAATTGTTCGATAACTCGGCACAGCGTCTGTTCGTAAAAGACTAAAATACATGAAATAAAAAAAAATAGAATCTTAGCTTCGAATTCCTAAATCAATACAACAAAACTTTTCAAAATTCTGCAATTTTGTTGAAAAAAAAAATAAATTGACGAAAAACACAACTACACCTGATTATTAATAGTTTCTACTGTTTTTCTCAAGCCAACCAAAAATAAAACGCCTATTCCGCTAGCTTTATGAGTATATACGATATTTCGTCTTGCACAACAGCTACAAAATGATATCAGTTTTTCGCTTATAGTCCAAGTTTTCAGCTGCATCTGTACTTGCATTTATTTTTGCAAAAATAAAAATAAATCAAATTTCAATTAATTTTTAATCCATTTTCACATAAGATAAATTCGACCTGGGATTTTGGATAGCAACTTATCTGAGAGGGGTGTTGGTAGCAGTTTACAAAGCAATGACTTATATCATTAGGCTAAAGTTTTACTTTTTCGTCTGCCTGCAATGGCATGAAACAGAGACATACATTCATATTCTAAAATGAGAATCCATACAGCAGATTTTCAGCTGCAGTAATTATACATAAATTATAAGTGATAATTATTGGGGAATTTAAGGCCAACACACATCTCAATTAAAAATAAATATATGTACAATTTAAAATACTTTCGAAATGTCCAACATTTTTTTTCAAGTAGTTAGAATACAATATTATATTTCTGAATATTAGGCCTAGAATCCATTGGAACACGTGAATCCATTGGAATATTCTAACCCTTTCCATATAAATTAAATTAATATTCTATATTCAGAAACTTATTGCATTCCAACCATTTGACAAAGAAATGTTGGACACTTCGAAAGTACTCGTATTTTAATTGTACATATATTTTATTTTTAATTGAGATATGTGATAGCCTTAAATTCCCCAATAATTTAACTTACACACGTTGATTACTTGAAATATAAGTGATAACTCATTCGCAATATACAAATATACAACATACTTAAGTGCAAATTCTCTAAGAGATTGGGAATAAGACTACTAAGTAATGTTGTTAGAAGAATAAATTTATCTGTAATGTTATCAGTAGGATTCTGTTTCTTATATTTTAACCTTAGATAACTGCTTTCAATCATTAATTAAAAAAAAAAATGAACTAAACATAACCAATCAATCAATCTTTACTGTTCGGTTTTGTTTACGAGAGCCTTCAACGCTTTTGCGCATGCGTCAGGTCTCCTTCGATTTCTTCATAATAGAAGCGAGGATAAACAAAGAGGGGATGTTTACTTTTTATAGTGTTAGTTTAGTGTTAGGTGCGTTCTATTTGCGCTTTTCGGGAAAGAATTATGGAAAGAATAAATACTATTGCTAAAATGCTCCTCGTTATTTTTTTCTTAAAAGCGAAAATGTCCAAAAGAATTTCTTAGGAAAGTACCCATCTCAACGTATCACCCCTCTGCGGAGTAAAATCGTCCGGCAGTGGTAGCTCTGACTTTCATAAACGCACAGTATTTAGAACGTATTTTTGGAACTATCCATTTGTTACAGTGGGGGAGGCGGGGCTCCCCCTTTGCCTATGACAACTTATATTAAATATTAATTTCAATTAAGGATATTAGTTTATGATCAGCTTATAATCAGTTTATAAGTAGTTTAATAAGATATAATTTTTTATAATAATAAATTTATTTATAAATTGCAGTTTATAAAAAAAAAA
>JAFIDM010001028.1:63522817-63545892 GCA_023159025.1 Thereuonema tuberculata
GTGTGCAGGCTGTAATATTATCACATTTTTGAGCACACGGAAAAACTTAAATTTTATTATAGAACAATCCATGTTAAATCTGAACAGAATTGTTTGTTTTTATGCGTATCTTTTTGTTGTACTTAGACCTGTGTATGTACAAATGGATATGGAAACAAATATGAAGATGATTGGACTTCGGAATCCACTTCTAGCGAAATACGAGGTAATTTCAAAGGTGGCAAATGAAAGATTAAAAATTTTTAAATTTCCCTTTGATTTCATTATAATTCTTAATTCAATCATTAATAATTAAAAAAAGTAATCTTACTATAACTTATAATTATAACACTATTCATACTTTATTTAGGAATTTTAAAAAAATGTGGTTAAATTTGATACTTTTTTTTTGCAAATGATCTATCGCTTTTATCAGATTCTGTATCGAAATGTAAAAAAGTAATAATACAAAAAAAGATAGTAAATATGTGGGCTGTTTTTAATTTAGTTTTATGAAACTAAAGAATTTGACTATCATTAGCTAAACTTAGGTTATTATCTTCATTGTTAATTTTGAATTTCTTCTTAATATTATTCTTAATATCATTACTGACATTATTCAGATTATTCACATAATTCAAATGTGATCATGAATAATAAAGTAGATATTACAATACAGGATGCATTTTATTCATCCGGCATGTCAACTACATATTATTGTTTTTAATTACTTTCCTTTTTCTTCATTTTATTATGAAAAAGATTCATCAATTTAAAAAAAATAAAAACTGCATATCAAAGTTTGATAAAAAAAATATTAAAACTTCCTACTACGTAAATGTTTAAATTAAAAAAGATGTAACTAAATATCAAAAACATTATATCATCTCTGTTCGATAGTACAGAAATACGAACAAAAGCTAATTATCTCACGATTCTCTAACGTGAGATATCTCTACGATGCTGTAGTAATCTGCAAAGAGTTGTAGATGAATACGTTTTACTTCAACAGCTTTTCACACTTTGCCGTGTGTTTTGGCAAGGACTTTATGGCCAGATGTCCTTCCTGACGCCAACCCAGATTAGAGGGTGAACGCAAAGATTCCGTAGACGGCGAAAGAAGAAACAGACGATGGAGCAGACAAACACAGGAAAGAAAGGGAAAAGCCATGCCCACGCCGGAATTTGAATCCAGGTTCCGACGTTGTCTCCTGAGAGTTTGTCGCCTAGCGCATAAGACCACGCTGGAACGGCCAGTTATAGATGAATATTTAGCTGATTAATTATCTCTTTACTTGGCAATAGCAGTATAAAGTATAGAATCCGTTGTCAGTAATTCTGCTTAGGTATAACCAATTGGCATGTGCTTCTATGTGCTCTGAAGTAGTCAGAACTATTTTTCCATCATTTCAAATTATAACTTGTAATATTCATATATTCAGCTTACATGCGAGCACCAATTCATAGGAATCTTAATGAAATTGCCAGGTTTTCATAGTTTAAAAAAATTAAAAAGCAAACCCTTACAGATCAAACTATCTCTTTTAGTTGATTAGGCAGATTTTGCATTTTGATTTTGCTTACATGTGTTCAAAGGATTCTCTTTATTATAGGCTGCCTTTTCAGATGATGGCATTCTCAGTGCATTAAAAATTTTGTATTACATGGATTCAGGATGTACTGCAAATACTACAGTGGATAGTGTATCGTTAATGATGTCTATAGGTACTAATGGTGAGTGTTACTTTATTATCTTGCTCATTTTAAAAAATACATCATACTAACAGCGAATTTTTAAAGTTGATACTTTTCTATTTAATTTCTATTCTAATGATTGATAGTTAAGAAATCACTGATCTGTTTTGCCTCATTTAGGAAATATTTATTAGCATCTACCAGAACCAATATGCAGTGTTGCTGAGAAGTTCCCGTACACCTTCATTGGTAATCATATTTTAAGAAAATATCTACAAATTAAGTGTCCAATGCGTCTGTGTGTTCGCTACCATACTGTACACACAATTCATAATTATGCCGCAAAGTCCTACTTGAAATTTTTTGGAGCATGTCCAGTGTGATGGTTCGAAATGCCTCCTCAACTGCATTGCGCAATTCCTCATTTGCAGCATAACGACGTTCAGTCACGTAGGCCTTGATGATTCCCCACAATGAGTTGTCAGGCGTCGTGAGGTCAGGACTTCGTGGTGGCCATTTCAATGGAGCTGGCGATGCTGGAATACCGAGACCAATCCAGCGTTCTGGAATATGTTCATGAAGAAATCCGCGCACAGTAAGAGCGAAGTGATCAGCTGCCCCGTCCTGCTGTAGCCATACGCGTTCCGTGATACCCGTATCTTCAAGTTGTGGATTAACCATATTTGTAACATGTGTATGCCACCTGCATTCTAGTGTCAACAATTGAAATAACATTCAATACTAAATATTTACATTTTACTACATAATAGAGGGTAAGGGAACTTTCCTGTAACACTGTATATATATATATATATATATATATATATATATATGTTACGGTAAATATGATTAATCCGATGAATATATATGTATATATATATATATATATATATATATATATATATATATATATATATATATATATATATATATATATATAATAACTTACTGGTTATTATATATAGCCACAACTGAATTTGATAAATGTGATAAATTATTGAATATTTATCAAATTCACCGTCGAGTTTATATATTTCCCAACTCGTGATGGCGAATGTAATAAATGTGTTGCCAGAGTTTCTTGTAGGATGTATGAACGATGTGTTTTGAAAGGGAAAATTGTTTTCAAAAGTTACAACACATCCGGGTGAATACAGGAAAACCTTCTCTTGCTAAAAGGGACCATCACTATTAAACCAGAAAAAAACGATGAATATTTACGAAGTCTCCGAATGGTTAGTACTGGATTCGATGGTATAGTGAAAATAAATATATTTTGGCTTCCTAACCTTAACTGCAACGGGTGAATCATGCAACCTGAAAATGCCTCAATCAGTAAAGATATTTATCACATTGGCCATTACTTGAAAATGCCTCAATCAGTGAAGATATTTGTCACATTCGCCATTACGAGTTGTGAATTATATAAACTCGCCGGTGAATTTGATAAATATTCAAATAATTTATCAACATTATTGATGATTATTTATAATAACCGGTAAGTATATATAATCACTAGATTATCACATTTACCGTAGCTTATGTTCTGTATATAATTACTTTCATCATCTACACAATTAAATATCCCTCATAGCAATAATGGTATATGATTTCTTTGAAGTTTGAAATATTAATTCGTCGTCCTGAAAAACAATTAAATTCCAAATTAGATCAAAAATATTAATACTTTTATTAAAAGCTCTTTGAAAAAACCCATAAAAGTCCGATATTTTAATTAAATATTCAATTTTTATTTTCAGTATATAATTGTCCAAATGGCTTGTATATGCCCTATTGTGTTCTGACTGATACAGCAAATAATGTTTCTTGTCGAGCGCCAGGTATGTTAATATTATTATTATTAAAGTTGTTGCTGTTAGTATTTATTTTTATAATATAACTTAATCTCATTATGGTCCTTCTGTTTCTTTCTGCTTGCTATGTTTTTCCAAAATTTTATTCTAAACTTAAATTTTACAAATCAAGAAAAGAACAAAAACAAAAATAGACAGTAAATACGCTTTCACACACTGAGCCAATATCAACAGGAATCCTGAACAGCTGTTTCATCCTGTTCAGGATTCCCGTTGATGTTGGCTTAATGTGCGAAAGTATTTTTACTGTTTCCTTCCTTTTATCGAATTTGGCCAACTAGGGACCACGTAACTAGCTCAACCTGACGATGTCAGGGCGAGGCTAGTGAAATTCAAGAAAGGGGGGACGAGAATTATATCCAGTCCAGGGATAACCCTGAGATAGTAAGTCCCAGGTGGGAAACGGACGAAACACCGAAGAAGAAAGAAACAGCCATGCCACCACCGGGATTCGAACCCGGGTACTGGCGCATCGGCCACAACGGCAGCCCGCCGGCTAAACCGCACGGCCACGCCAGCACAGCTTTTATTGTTTATAAAGTTTATTTTACTTTTTACTGTTTATTTGTAGTGTTTTTTTCTTGATTTATAAATCGTCATTTTACTTGTTTGTTTGTTTGCTTGCTTGTCATTTTACAAGCTGCGATAGTATATGTGAAACGATAACTATCATTAAGAGATTAATAATAATCTTTTAGTTGTCTGAAGAAATTGAAGGAAATTTTACTGATTTTTTTTTCATGAAAGGCACAATGGTTACTAAAACTAGGTTACTTTTTTGTAACTTATAATTAGATACTGATATTATATATAATATAGAGTTCGTACTTATATATTACGATATGATCTTCCAAGATAACTTCTTATACTTTGTTTCCTTAAATGTACTGTATCACTTTGTAGTTGTGAGTCAGAATCTACCAGATAATAGTCCGAATTACGTCTAGAAAACTTGCTTCTATCTGCACAAAGTTTCCTTATGTGGTTTTATACTTTAACTTGTAAAGCAGATATGTTTTCTATTCTGGAAAAGTAAACTTTTATATTACATAAAAACTTTCTTCACAATCTGTTGATCGATGGCACTTATAACTTAAAGAACAACTGAATATTGAACTTGTGGTATGCACCTTTAATTAAATATAATTTGTTGCACTATATGTTTCATGCACTAATAACTGAAGCACCTTATTTATAACGCACTAATACCTGAAGCACTTTCGCACTGTATTTGTAATATGCTAACATCTGATGCACTTTCGATCCTTTCTGAACACTTACTCATGTAATTACATTTGATGTTGGCATATAACTCAATAGCTGTTCCATAAAAATTAGTGATAACCGGGAAAAAAACAACTTGCCTTCACTTTATGCAATATATTGAATAATGTTAATATTTATCCTGTATAATTTATCACTTACATTAATTTATGTTTACAGCACGCCAGGGAATAATTTTATCAATAACTCGCATTACTTCGCTTGAGTAATTACTTCTCATTTGACTCATGTGACGACGACATATTAGTCTTAATAGTGAATTCCTAGTTGGCTTCCTATCACACCTAATCCTTGCATTTTCATAATAACAAAAGTACACGGTACTTGAAGATTTCTGAACTTAAATGTCATTCACTAAGCAAGGCACTGGTCCAAATAGTCTTCGCACAAGTTCGCTCTCCTAGACTTTTCGTCCGGCTTCCCAGTTGCTTCTCCTCATCCATATTATCACTCACTACTCGGTCAAAATGAGACTCTCCCTCTACCTCTAATACCGAGGCTTCATATTTCTCTCCTTTTCTCATAATTTGTATATGACGTGCGTCAACTCAATTATAATGCAATTTTGTATAGCTGAAATAATTATACTTTATTAAATTACATTGGAAGCATTAATATAATTATTATTAATTCATTTAATAATGTCTACAAAAACCCCTCTGCTTCATTGTAATTTAATCTACATGTTAGAATTATACTTCATTCCGAGTAACTCAATAAAATGTGATATACTCAAGTCCATAAGTTAAGCACGGAGAGGAAAAATATTAATTTCCGTAAGAGATCTGAATTAAAGAAGCTGAAATTTGCTGCAAAGGTAGAAGGAAGTATGCAAACTATATAGGTAACAGTCAATCAAGGTTTCGCGTCGAGAAATATGCAAAAACAGGCAGTTGTATAAGAAGCCGTCATTGTAAAGGGTTACAGGAGTTGCATGTAAGTGCTGATGAAAGGTATTTAGAACGTTCGTACGATTTGTTTTCATTTGTTTTCGTACTAAACGTGTTTCTATGGCTTCCAGAAGACGAATGGAAGATTCTGAGCGCTGGCGGGCTGTCGGACGCATTGAAGCAGGACTGTCTATAACAGATGTTGCTCGTTTCTTCGGCGTGCATCATTCCGTCATTTCACGATTATGGAAACAATTACAAATCAGCCAAACAGTTGTCCGAAGACCTGTAGCCGGGTTACAAGGGTTACAACCCCGGCGGAAGATCGATATATTGCTGTTGTAGCCAAGCGGAATCGAAGATAGACCTCCACACGTGTGACATCTATGGTTGTAGCGGCCATTGGTAAGACGATATCTGTCACTACTGTTCGTCGAAGGCTACATATGAATAGTCTGTATGTCGGGTACCACGAGTACTTGACGAAATTTATCCGTCATTTATCCGTCCAATCCAAAGGGGCACGATTACAGTGGTGCCGCCAGCATGTGAATTGGACTATGTCTGATTGGGGTAACGTTATGTTCACAGATGAGTCCACATCTGCCCTACAACCGATGATAAGCATGTAAGGGTCTGGAGGGAGCAAGGCACACGCAATCGACCCCAGAACATCACCGAGCAACACGCATTCGGTGGAAGCATCATGGTCTGGGCAAGGATTTCATTGGGATATAACACCGACCTGCACATCTACAGGCGAGGTTCTGTGACGGCTGTACGGTATCGAGACGAAGTCCTAGACCCCATTGTGAAACTGTACGCTGCAGCAGTTGGTCCTTCTTTCGTTTTAATGGACGATAATGCGCGATAATTGACGATAAAGCTGCCATCGTTGACGACTTTCTGGAAAGTGAGAGGATTGCGCATATGGAGTGGCCGCTTACTCGCCGGACCTTAATCCAATTGAAAATCTTTGGGATGCCCTCGGTCGTGCTGTATGTCGAAGTTTCCCACGTCCAGCCACTCTCAGAGCTTTAGAAACTGCCCTACAGGAGGAATGGCGATTACTGGACACTGCGGTGGTTGATCACCTCATAACAAGCATGATCATACGCTGGCATTGTCACTACGTGATCGTGCCTTATTAGTGAAGCTGTTTTATCAGCGGGATAAAACTGCCAATGCTGCTCTTCGTGAATACCGGCGGTTAAAACAGTTACGTAGAGGACCGATGACCATAACTAACTTAGGAAGAATGGTTGAAAAATTTGAAAGAACAGGAACTCTTGGTGTGCAACCAGGCCGAGGACGTAAACGTATCAAGCAGGAACAAGTTGAAGAAGTTGCAACTGCCGTTCAGGATCAGGCGATAGCTAATAAGCAGGGTATCAGCAGTGCACGTTTAATATCACAACAAACAGATATCCCGTTGTCGACGGTGCAGAAGATATTGTGTAAGATCCTGAAATTTTATCCGTATAAGATAACATCCATTCAAGAATTGCTCCCAGTGGACAGAAATACCCGATTAGAGTTTGCTTTGAGATTTTTGGCTCGATTGGAAGTGGATGATGAGTGGCCGTGGCGGATATTATGGAGCGATGATGCTCACTTCCATGTGGACGGTGATATCAACACACAACTGCCGTATTTGGGCTGATACAAATCCACACGTTGGTCCCTTATATTCGTCGAAAGTCACAGTTTGGTGTGGGTTCACTGCTTGTTTTATCATCGGCCCATACTTTTATGAAGTTGGTAGAAATGGACTAGTGGCTTGTTCTGTCAATTCCGACAGGTATGCCGCTATGCTCGAGAATTTTGTGATACCTCAGCTGGAGCAAAGAAATTGTATCGATTCTACTATTTTCATGCAAGATGGTGCGCCACCACACATTGAACGTCAGACGACGGGTGAAGGATGTCCTGCGTCAACATTTCACAGACGCTAGAGTAGTTAGTCGCACATTTCCCATGAATTGGCCTCTGAGGTCCCCTGATCTGAATCCTTGCCATTTCTGGTTGTGGGGCTACCTGAAAAGCATTGTGTATCAAGGACATGTTTCTGACATTCCTACCTTAAAAGATCAAATAACGTTACATGTCAGACAAATAAATGCCAATATAATATAATAAATATAATAAATGCCACCGTCAAAAACCTCGTGTACCGCATGCAATTAGTGGAACATCAGGCTGGTGGTCACCTTGAGCCAAATTTGTAGGTTGCTACAATAAACGTTTTTCATTGGTATTTGGTGTGTTGTTATTTACTGTATCCGTTGGCAGTTATGTATTCTTTTTTCACACATTACGCGCTTGCAGCGCCAGAATTTCCCCTATCGGGTTGTTTGGTACTAATTTCTTTTTCTTGACAAATCGAAACCGCATATTTTAATGTGTATGGTGGCCAAATTTTGTGCTATTTCATCCAGTACATAACACGCTACAGGGCTCCCAACACCTCATGTTATTTCTTGATCACCCGTTATTTCCATTCTTCTTTCACTACGGTTGTAATTTATATCCATCCCCTGGAATTCTTTCACTTTTCCCATTTTCTTGATTTTAAACAATGAATCTAATTTATCCAAAGTTATTTCTATTTCACTTTTATCTTTATTCATCGAAAGATAACTTTCTTCATTTAGGTCTCCGATTAAATAAGCTGCATTGATTTCGCATTGTTCAACAAACCAACTTTGTTCTGTTGCCAAAGCTAATAGCAATCGAATACTAATCATATTTGGAGTGGATGCATATGTCTTGACATAATCAAGGTATTTCTTTAGAGCCCTTCACAACAAGACGGGCTTTTGAAAATACTTCCATCTTGATGATATTTCCCATGAAAAATCCATTTTGTAGATAATGGAGTGATATATTTAGATATACGCACCTTTTTCCAGGTATTGTGTGAACGAATACTAGGAAATTCGTCGGATCAATAGCCTTTTTCCATTGTTCACAATGATCACTGTTGAGTGCTTTTTTATAATTGCTAGGTTCTTTTATACGAACAAGAAATGTTTACACACCGGATGGTTCCGCCTTTGGATTCTTGTAGAAACGTTCTGAAGTGGCTGTCAGTATTTGTCTTGTTAGGGGAAACTATGGCTTTTCGTAATTCACTTCTTTCTTCCTTCAACTTGATAACTTCTGTCTTCACTATATTTATTTCTTTTCGTTTAAGCTTAATTCTTATAGCCATGTGCCGTCACACCCCTTTCAGTCTTCGTTTGATGAACCAACTTCAAATTCCCGGTCCACAGGCATTCTCGCTGTGTCTCGTAATCGTCACACCCCGTGCTGTTTTGCGTCTTAGTCCATCTCTTACTCTGGATCACATTCTGTATCAGACTCTGTCAGACTCACACTCTGTAACACACTCTGTGTCATACTCACAAAATGAGGCGCTAGCACGCTCTTAAATACTTTTCGTCATCTGACATAATATTAAAATATTAATTAATTATTTCACTTTTGAAATTTACTATTTAAATTTTGTTTTAAAGCCTTTTAAAATAATTACTATAATTTTAAATATGAAATTATCCACACATTTGTTTTCTTTTTCTTCTCCAGAATCATCAGAATCACTCAAATTAGCATTGCATGAATCAAATGTTTTAAAAGCTTTATCATATTCTTCAGGTTTTGTTTCCTTAGCTTTAATCAAATCTGCACCTAATAATTGTTCATTTACATACACATTTCCAGTTTCTTCTATTCTTCTTTTCTCGGGTAACCATATCTTGCATCCTCTTACCTTAAGAGAGTATCCCATAAGTATTCCTCGATAAGCTCTGTCTTGAAATTTATTGCTCGTCGAACTCTCGGTACTCGAATATAAACTATACTTCCGAATTTCTTAAGGTGTGTTTCACATTGGGATCATAGCGATTTCCATTCCAAATCTTTAATGGAATTTTATTTTGAACACTATCATGAGGAGTGCGATTTAGAATACAATTAGCACATTCAATCGCAAAGATCCAAACTAAGTGACAGTTTTGAAGCAATGAGGAGGGTTCTAGCAGTATCTAAAATAGTATGGTTATATTGCTCCACGATACATTATTTTGTGGAGTGGAAGAAGAAGATAAGCAATATTTAATTCCCTTTGAGAATTTTCTTTCATCATTTAAGTATTCTTTTCCTTGATCGGACATGATGCATTTGACATTTTTGTTCATTTGGCTTTCAATAAATATGATGAAGTCTTTTGTTTTGTTTACCACAGCATCCTTAGATTTTAATAAATAAACAAAAGCTCGCCTTGAATAATCATCGATAAATGTGAGGATATACTGTGCTCCATAAGGATTAGCAATGTTATTAAGTCCACATAGGTCAGTATGTATTAGCTCCATAGTTTCTGAACTTCGGATATGATGTAACTTTCTATGTTATTGATCCGTTAATTTTCCAAGTTTGCAAGACTCACAGACAGTTGATAGGTTTACTGTTCCAGTATCAAGACCATGTAAGGATTTATTTCTCATGGCCAACTGCAATTTCTATATGAAATGTTCCCTAATCTTTTCATGTCACAGTTCAGTTCTGTTATTTTTACTTTTCAGAAATGAACTATGTTTCGATTGACATACTCTCACATTTGCATTGTATGAATTGTCACACAAAGCTCCTCTCAAGATCACGTTATCTCTCTTATCGGTCACTATATATAAGTTATCCATATTGTGAAATGTTAGTAATGGATTAGTTTTCATTGTAACTATGACGGAGGAGGCGATGAATATATGAGGAAATAATTATGTTGCTCTTACTGAGAAAATTATTATCAACAACAGTCAACACTAGACTGTATAAATTAATGGAATATACGATGAAAACAGCAGCTATTAATTTACTGCGTCCAAGTGAAGCAGTAACTTTGGAGATCCAATAAATCATTTTACACTGAAGCAAAAATGTACTTCAAAGTAGTTCATTTTTCATTGAAGTAAGTTACCATTATATTCCATTACCAAAAGTTGTCGTTATGCTCTTGTCATTATAGTCAATAATAATTTATAGATGTTATATTTAAACAACGATACTAATTGACATTTTCACATACCACTATTATTTATTTTAT
Organism: Thereuonema tuberculata; assembly: GCA_023159025.1. NCBI lineage: Eukaryota > Metazoa > Arthropoda > Chilopoda > Scutigeromorpha > Scutigeridae > Thereuonema > Thereuonema tuberculata. The sequence continues at coordinate 63,533,644 of JAFIDM010001028.1, forward strand.
AGTTTTATCTTAATGGGGTAAAGGTAGATTCCAAAGTGGTTAGAAAGAAAGAAAAAAAGTCAAAAATTCTGCTAAATTTGACTGAAGAATTAGAAAAGATTTATTCATTTTTTATATAACTAAGAAGAAAAGGAATATCAAATAATCATTTTTGACATCTAATAAACTGTTCTGTTATCCAAACAGAGCTGGGATCTCTATAATTCTTTTTTTTTAATTATAAACCATAATTGCTTTTAGGGACAACTTCTTCACTTTTTGTTATTGAATATATAATGGACCATATAGCTTCTCATTTGGGCATGGATCCGTTATCATTGAGACAAAAGAATTTAATCCAGCAAATGACTTATCCAGATCCTAGGGTAAGAGTTTCCTTCTTTTTAACATTTTACTGAAGTGTGTTTACAATCAAAAATTAATGCTAAGCCATTCTTATACTTTGAATTAATATTTTTTAATTCTTCTTTAAAGGACTTATTCTACACTTATGCATATAACTTCGGCAATTTTCTTCAAAATCTAGTCCAGTCAGCCGATGTGGAAAGCAGGAAAAAGGACATAAACCAATTCAATAAGGTAAATCGATTTTAAAAACTTACAGTTGTTGTTCTTTTATTTGCAGCTACTTACAATCTCCATAGAATTTATTGCAACACAGGTCTGCTTTTGTCTTGTATTCACAAATGAGAGTATTAATAACAGGAGGACCTAACCATATAACAATGGGCCCAGGTGCCATTAACTATGCATTCTTGTTTTGATCGAACATACAAAAAAAATTAAATTCTTGAAATCGAAAGAAATTGCCCAAATAATAACATTATTATTGTTTTAAAAATTTCTTATTTTTTTTTTTTTTATAATGTTGGATTTTAATTTTATATTGTTTTGGGTTTTCTTAGTTGTAGTTAAGTAGTTTAATCGACAGCATTCTTTGCATTACAATAAAAAAAAAAAACCTACGCGCACATAAGTAAGGATTCAATGAGCTATTTTTAGTGTTTTTGATACCGGGAATCCAGGACAGCTGTTTCTGATTTCCTGACCATCATCAGCATGAATTGCTCAGTATCTACAGCAGAATGATCTCAAAAGACATATAAAGAAACAAAACAACGACCATCTGTATATTCATTAAGAATAAAAAAAGTCCAATCATTCAATCCCTGCTAGCAGACGCTTAGCTGATAAAGTATGAAATTACAGAAAAGGAGTACATATAACAACAAAGTTAACATGCGTAAATGATGATAACATCACAATAAATAAACGAACAAACAACATAAATGCACATAATTAAGAATTCACTGAGCTATTGTAGTAGTTTTGAAACCGGGACTCCAGGATCAAAAAACCAAAAACAGCTCAGTGAATCTTTATTTATGTGTATTTATTTTTTTTTCAATTTTTTTTATTGTAACATTATTATGATTTACGCACATTAAATTTATTATTGTAAGTATTCTTTGAATTCTTAACTGCAAGTTGTGATAAAGGGTTCAGTTATATATTTTTATATACAGAAACAGCAAAACTATTAATGAGGTCGTTTAAGTGTTTTAAAAAATTGTTGTATATTGATTTAATTAATCAATAATAGTTAATAATTATAATAACCTAATATCTTATATCCTTTTACCGATCCAGCCACGAATTATTAATTGGCAAATTTGTTATTTTTCTTATCTACATCCATGTTTTTTGTCCCCATGATCTCTGTGATGTTTCTTCGACCATTGACTCATTGACTGTTTAAAATATAAAGGAATTTTAGAATAATAGAATGTTATTGCTTACATTTATTTATTACATTTATATGTTCAATTATTGTGAATTATACAAGTTTCAATTAAGTAGTGTATTGTAATCTACAAGTACCTGAGTCTGTTTCTCCATACAAGGCTAAGGCTTGCATTGTTTATAGTACATACTTATTCAGTATTTTTGTTAATACAAAGATAAGACCTCTTGCTCAAAGTTAACATTAATATATTCTTTTAGGACAATCGATGGAGAAAACGAGGCTTATCTGTGGTTCCCATGAGATTTTATTGTGACTATAGCTATCAGGCAGCACAGTTTAGTGTAGCAGTGACAATTTTGACTGGAGGAGGTTCAGTAATTGTAGAACATGGAGGAGTTGAATTAGGACAGGGAATCAATAGTAAGGTAAGGGAAAAAATGATTCAATTTCAAAAGCCTGCAGCAATAATCAGGTTTGTGTAATTCTAATAACTTAGATATTGTTAATTATGATTTAAATTTAAAATTATCAAAACTTAATTAACTTTACTTTGGTTTCTATTTAGTGGATATTATGCAGTTCATGTTATATCAACAAGTATATTTTATTTTTATGAAATGTTGATGGGTCGTTGAAATCCGAAGGGTCACTAGAGGATCTAACAAATAATTGGCTGTTGTAAACATTTGTATACATACCAGTTCTCATAATTACCATTGTATTATTAAATATTCAAGAGACAATTCAAAATAAGTCAGGGGCATTCCAAAGAATCTTTTATTAAAAACGTTGCTATGTTGATATGAAATGCTGGATGGAATCATTGAATTCATAGTAATAGGAATGCTGAAGATTGGAAGTTTTTTATTATGCAAATACGTAATAAACAGAACTGCTAATATCTAAAAATAAGTATTGAATTATAAACAGAATGATTTTCAATTGTTTTCTCTTTCTTTTTTGTACAAGACAAATTCTTCATACCACTGTTAACAGTTCGCCTCTACTGAAAGGAATTCATTTCTGTATAATTATTCAAGCATTCGAGCATTTGTTTTTCCATTTTGTTTATTTAGGTTGCACAAGTATGTGCTTCTGAATTAGGAATTCCAATGAGTCTAATCTCCGTAAAACTTACAACAAATGTCATTATTGGTAATTCAGCCTCTACTTCATACTCATCCACTTCAGAGCTCGTTTGCAAAGTAAGTTTTGAAATTATTTTTATAATGAAATGTAAGTGGTATTGCAATATCTTTCGTTTAGTATTATAAAATTATTTGCTATTGACAATATTTCATTCTTATAAATTTGTTTTCTTATCAAATCAAAAAAGTTCATCAGGAGTACATAATACCAGAAGAGATTCTATAAGATTGTCGCCACAATGATATGTGCTAATTAAAAATTTATTGTTATGGCTGCTTTACACGCTCTCGAAAACATGCTCAAACCGACAAGTGGCTCGAAAATCACCCACTTGCTCTAAATATAACTAGCTCTAAATTTAGGCAAATATTAGAAGCAAGTCGACACCAGCGCTCTTGACGTCGAGAAAAAATATATTTAAAAACTACAGTGTTAAATTCGCGCAGAAATCTGGATATTCTTTTTCTCGGGATCGTTTTTTTTTTCCTTTTTCTTTAACTCTGCTGTGAAATGAGTTAAGAATTATTAGCAAAACTAACCTGCAAAATCATCTGGTTTGCCGCTTCAGCAACCGGCAGTTTTAATCGTGATCTCAACGAGAACAAAAGGAAACTTGCCACATGAAGTTCTCTTCCCGTGTAAAGTGATATGAAAAACTGCTAGCGGCAACTGGCAAGTGGCAAGTCTTTCATCGCGTATTAAGGCAAGTTTTCGAGAGCGTGTAAATAAGCCATTGTGGTGATCTGGCAAAAAATTAGTTATCTCTATAACACTGGTTTCATTTCACTTTGGACAATGAATGAAGCAATAAATGATATAGAGCAACTCTCGATAGTATCAGTAGGATATTTTTGAAAACTACTCTATAGTTAACATAAAAAAAAAAAAAAAAATCTTGTTGGAAGCGCATAAAAGTGATATTTAACTTTAGAAAATAAATTAAGAAGTTCTGAAAGCCTAAAATCAGTTAATTCAAAATAATTTGCATGCATTCTTTTGTATTTTATTTCATATTCCCAAAATATTGTGATTTTTTAAAAATTTAAAGTATTATAATTTCATAATTATTCAGAATGTTAACCCACAACGACAATTTGCTTCTCACAATAGCAAGAAATATTGAAAACTCAGTTTTTAAAATTATAGAGCTTAAAATATAAAACTACTTCTGGACAGTGGCGGCAATTCAGGGGAAGTAGGTGAAGTGGCACTTCACCAATTATTTGTAATAAATTAATATTATTTATTTATAATATAACAATTATTATAAGAAAACTTTATATTCCTTATCACGTATATTGGTTTTAATAGAAGCGTATTTTTGTATTTAATAATATTTTATAAGTCCCGCGCGTCGAGTTCTGGCTCCCAACGCGGTGCGATGCTGACCGACAAGTGAAGTTGGCCTCGGTTTCAAGTTAGTCAACCTCAGGGGCGGAGCTTTAGATCACAACCGAGGCGATGGTTGCTATGACAACCGTGACGTCACCCGCTGTACGGGTGAAGTTGAATTAACAGAGAACGATATTCTCTTCCAGTGGCTTGTTTCGTAGTGCTAAGCTGTTTTAAATGTGAATCCTGCTTATAATATAGTGTGTGTTTTATTAGAAACATCATTTTCACATTGGAAAGACGAAGATAAGAAGGAAGTTATTATAATATTTTTTATTGTAATATATAATATATATATATATATATATATATATATATATTATAAATTATAATATATAATGTATTTATAATATATAATATATTTATAATATTTATATTATTATATATTATAATTTAATTATTTTCCTACTAGCTCTTCACCTAACTTCACAGCCACGAGCCGCCACTGCTTCTGGACTAAATTAAGTTACATAATGATGCATTATTTTACAATTAGACGTTTAATTCACTGACGATATGAATACGTTTGTGTAATCAAAAAATTACAATCCAAAAGCATTATCTTAACTTTAAACAGTTATATCGACTTTTTCTAATATATTTAGGCGGCAATTCAGTGCTGCAAGGAGCTGGAATCTAGAATGGATCCTGTAAAATCTACAATGAAAGATTCTTCTTGGACAAAATTAGTTGATGAATGTTACAGCAAAGGCATACATTTATCTGCTCTAAGTTGGTAAGCACAAACAATTTTTGTTTTAATATTATAATCATGATACTTTTGCAAAAATATTTGTAAAAAATATTACTATTCTACATATCACCAAGGAATTGCAAATCATAGCACTATTTACTAAGTGCTTATACAATGTTTGTGAGCGCTGTATGCAGTAAAACTGCCGAACATTTTATTTATGTTATTTATATAATTCTTTCCACATATTTTGATTTAGTTGTTGAGAATTTTTTTTCATTATTTTCTAACATAGAAGTACCTTGATCAATCGACGATCGACAGCAATTTTCAACAATTCAGATGTTTATTTGAATATGTCACTGCAATCAAGCCGTAATTGATCGCCCAGATTATGCCCAAAGAAGGCAAATACTTAGTAGTGGTGCCGAACTAATATAACAAAATTATGCCGTTTGCTACGCGTTTTAAACAAAATCTAAACAAAATTTCTGACATAAACTAACCACTTTGCTTATCTAAAGTGGCTGTCCTGCAGACACCTATTACTTAGAGATCAAGAGCTTATCTAATTTAAACTTTTTTTGTGATTTGTCATCAGTAACTAAAATAAATATTTCACGAAAATTCTATTTATTTTAATATTATTCCCTGTTAAGAAAAGCAATATTTTATCAAAAAGTAAATCATTATTTTAACTAGCTATATATTAATATAATGATGAGATATAAATTTTTTAAACATAATTTGTTTGAGTTGAAGATGGAAAATCTAAATCTCTTAAATATAGCATTGGGCTAAACAAACAGTAGTGAAAGATAAAACCAGGAGTGGGAGAAGTAAATATAATTAAATATCAGTTATATAGTTTAGGAATATCTTAATTTAGTATTATCCATCAAAGAAGTGTAATATGTTCTAAATGTTCGCCGTTACAACGGACACAGTTCATACCGTCCCAACAAATTTTACCTTGACACAACCAAGTAAGTTTTGATGAAAAAAACTGCCTGTACACCACAGCTGTATGACAGATAAATACCTGGTCCAAGGGATGACCGTGATTCGCGATTCTTGTTTTGGTTCGTGGCCATCCCGTGCTCCCTTTACACAGTGTCAGCATATTATCCTGTCCGTCGGAATTTATGGATGACGCAAAGAATCGCACTGTCACTTGGGGTGTTTCCGAAACGTAAACTGAAACTCCTCCTTCAGAAATGAAAGACTGGGTCTGTCTGTTCATTCTACACCGTATGAATGATTGTAAAATTCGACTAATAATACAGTTTCTTCTATCTCAGAACCGTTATTGCCTTGAATGATTCAAAACCTAATATCAGTTACCATATAGTTTATATTCAACAGATTGTGACGTTCGGGCAAGCCCTCGTATCGCTTGAAGATGCGGAAAGTTTCATTCCTGTTTGTTTTACCCAATACTTTATTTTTAATTATTTCATATTTTTCAATTGATTATTCTGAATTTTTAGTGAGACTTAAAAAGAAATATATTTCAGTGTTTTAAAACTTCGTGTTAGCAGTGGACAGAGCAAGAAATCGACTAAGAAAAGTTTTCTAATTTGAGAAGAAAAAAATGAAATTATCATTTATAATTGATTTTTAAAAAAATGCCCTTTTTTATTCATCACAATTGTTTTTATAGATTTTGAATTTAAATGAATAATAAGTATTTTTTTTTAATTTTATGTATGATGATTTTTGTTTTAAATTTCCGGAATTTAGAACGTAATTTAGATTTAATAAAAGACAAAATGAATTTAGAAATTAGAGTTCCTAATACACTACTGTTTTTGAAAATTGCAGTACCTTGAAGTACTCACGGTATTAGCTTGAAACTTACAGGATATCTACATCAAGTTGGGACATGCAAATGATTATAATACATACATACATACATACATACATACATAGCCTGTATGCCCTGTTCCACCAAGTATGGGTCTAGGGAGCCATATGCCAGCCGCCAGGCCGGATCTGGGCGGAACAGAATCATTGTTCCGAGAATTTCAAGGGGAGAAGGTACTGAGGTGCTTTCCCAGAGCTAACCCTCAGGACGCCATTACGGAATGACGTCAAACCGAAGAGAAAGCGAAGAAGAGGCTGACACACAGGAAAGGAAATTGAAACAGCCATGCCCTTGCCGGGATTCGAACCCAGGAACTGGCGCACTGGACGCCACGGCTGGCCGCCGCCGAGACCGCACGACCACGCCAGCACGGCAAATGATTATAATGTCAGAGAAAATGCGTATATAGTTTTGGAGTAGCGCTCCCTGTCAACTTTTCGGTCTTGGCTATAAATAGGTGTGTCAAAGGAGGTGTTGAAATAAGTGAAGGGCCGGCATTGGGTCGAAAGGCTGTTTCCTGCGTCTCACTATGCTTCTTCATAGCGAAGAAGGTCGCAGCAGAAACACCAGACGGAGGGTCTAAATTATTGCAATGAGAAAAGATGGATTTATTTTACCACGAAATTGCCACTCGTACAGATTATAATTCAGGGAACCCTCACTGGCAGCGATACATCAGAATTGTTTTCAGAAGCAATGGTGATACCTTCCTTTACAGTTGGCCTGATGCTGTATTTTAGCAGGACAATGCTCAACCATAAGTGGCCCGAAATGTCCATGTCTCTTTCACGCATGGCAGATACCCCTTATTGCCTGGCGTGCACATTCGTCCGATATTTTCCCGATCAAACATGTTTTGGGCCAAGGCCCGTCAAGCGCCTCCGCCATCCACCTTAAATGAACTTTGGACTCGCCTAGATGCAGCCTCTCCAGCACGATGTCAAAATCCTCTTCCATTTAAAGTCCCACCATAATGAATCTGTTATTGCTGCTTGGGGTGGCTTCACACGATACTGAATTTTGAAGCGATAAAATCTTGTATAGCTCTGCTTTAAACGAGTAATTTGTAACATAAATTTTCTTTGAGTAGCGTGATTCTTCAAGGTGCTGCAATTTTCACAAACGGTAGTGTACCATCAAATGAATAGTTAATGATTCAGAGAATATTAATAGTCAATATGAAATTCGATTATCTTACAATGTGACTAGTTTTATGTCTACTTTTAAATTTCATTTTTTTAAAAGATTGTTTTAAACGTTCTAATTCCATAGTAGTTTTAAAAACACTTCCTTTAGCAATTCTCAAAGTATTATTTAAATAATTAAGAAAAGAGTGATAAAGAAACATATTAAAAATATTTTTCATTCTTTTATTTTATTTCCAGGATTGGACCACAGAATTATCCTAACTCCTACTATATTTATGCTGCGGCAGCTACTGAAGCAGAAGTGGATATTCTCACCGGATCTACCCAAATCAACCGAGTAGATATTTTATTTGATGCAGGCGACAGGTAGCATTGAGTACATAATGTGAATTAAACAAGAAGTACTACCTCTCATGATTAAAATAGTTTCCTTAATACAGTATGACTATAGTTAACTATTTTTAGCCTACTTTCAATAGGAAAGTGTATGTGTGTGTGTGTAGGTGTGTCGTCTTTTATGCATAACTAATAACTTTTGAACCGTTGCATGGAACTTCTTGAAACTTGATAGCCATATTCGAAGACAAAAGGCTATTTTTTTGACAAAAGACTGTCTTTCCCAAGTGCGTGCGTCATGAGAAAAGAGCAATATACGGCACAGAAATTCCATAGAAAAGCATTTGAATCTAAACAATGAATTCCTGTATTTCTAATAATATCTTGTCTTAAATAATGAATATTAAACCCTTAAGCTGGTCCATGGGGCGAGCGATTGATTTTCACAGTTTGACTAAATGTCGCTCGATTTAATTTTAGGCTTCTGAAAGACGCCTTATATCCCCGGTTTGTGTATCTGTGGACACATATCCCACAATGCTTCGCAACGGCTTCTGTTAGCTCAGTTGTAGGTGGCCTGAATGTTGAATGTTCTAGGTAGCCTGTTAGCTCAGTTGATTAGAGATTCGTGCTAATAACGCGAATGTCGTGGGTTCAATCCCCTCATGGGCAATTCTTATTCTTAATTTTTTTCTCCCGATTTTAAAACTTTTCACAGTTTCTCAACTTAAGTTGTTTTTTTTTTAAATCATTGTTAGGAATTCAGTGACCACCACGGCGCAGTCTATTCTAAAGTAAAGGGACTCAGAAGCCTTTGCGAAGCACTGTGATTGGTTTACTAATCATTATCCCTACCTTGTTTTTTTTTTCAGAAATAGAAAATTTGTAGGTTTTTATTCAATAGATTCTGTAATAGGATTTAGAAAGATAGGATTTCGCTTTTATAGTTTTCACGACTTAAAAATAAATGGGATTAGCTTAACAAAAGCATCTAAAAAAAAAGGCTCGAATATCATTGTCTCAATATCTGAGTGATCTTTTTCTTAGTTAAATAAAAATTTACATTACTTCGGTAAACATATTTTCTTTAAATTGATTAGTTTGGCTTTTTTTTTGACAAAACTTATCACTGTTGTAGCGACCCATTTGGGAGCTGTTGTGAGAGCGCACAAAATCGGTAGGTATTGCGTTTGTTCTGTCCGTCCGTCAATGTCCATCCCCTCCTAACAACTTCAGAAAGGAAGCTCGGATCGACAAACGGATTTCACCATCGTATTCAGAGACCCAAACACTGTAGGAATGGCGTATTTTCAGGGGCCGACGCTCCCCATGTTCGAGATATTTGGCATTGTTTACATTGGATTTCCGCTATTAGCGTAAATGTTAGAAATGCAACCATCTCATTTCAGTTGTCGGCGAAGTTACAGCTTGATCGGTAAAGTCCCGGATTCATTTGATGAAGGTTGTCGGTTCTAATACGTACTGTTCGGTTTTGTTTACGAGCGCCTTCAACGCTTTTCCGCATGCGGCAGGTCTCCTTCGATTTCATCGAAATAGGGGTGAGGAGAAATAAAGAGGGGCTCTTTACTTTTTATCAGTGTTAGTTTACTAGTAGCTGCGTTCTATTTGCGCTTTTCGGGAAAGAATTATGGAAAGAATAAATGCTATTGCAAAAATAACCGGTACCGGTACGAAAAGAAAAACAGGTCATAGGAAAGTGCCCATCTCAGCGTATCACCCCTTTGCGGAGTAGAATCGTCCGCGAAAGCGAGATCTCGCTTTCGAAAACGAACAGTACATCTACTGTTTTTTTTTTTTATGTTGTTGTTTTTTGTTTTGTTTTTTTCTCTTACTCTTTTATTTTCAATATCCGCGTGGATTTTTTTTCTTATTTTCCTAACTTTTTTTTTTATTTTTCCTTACATTAATGTACTTTATTATTATTATTATTATTATTTTTTATTAATATGGATCGCCCTTAAATTTATGTTTTAGCACAAAATTACATTCACTTGTTTTTTCTTATTTTAGCATAAGTCCATTTATTGACATAGGTCAAATAGAGGGATGCTTTGTAATGGGATTAGGCTTATATTTGACTGAAAAGTTTCGGTACGATCCAGCAACAGGTGCAAACCTTACCTGCAATACCTGGGTAAGATATCAATGAAATACTTTCTTTTATCTGAGTGTAATTTTTGAAGCAATCATATGTATTTGCAGCTTGAGAAGCAGTTTGAGAATCACTGAGATTTCAGTCAGTCTGTCGTTTAATACAAAAGCCTATTAATAACGGCGAACATTCAGTAACTGAATTTTATTCCCTTCCATTATTTTTATTTCTGCAATATTTTACTTCAAGACATCGGTTTTTCAGTAAACAGCAAACATAATACTATCAGCTTGTAAACATTTTCGCCTATTTTTGAAACTGAACTGTGGCTTACAAAATCAATTTACCCGCGCGTATGTGTTTTTCCTAAAAACTTTAGAACCAGTGAATGACTCTCTTGAATCTTGGCGTGAACAATTACAGAGAAAAGACGTAACTTCTTGTTCTAAAATTTTTTTCGCTTGTGTGCCTGTCGAGAAGTTTCCACATGAAGATGTCAAAAATTCTAAGCGAACCAGAAACTTTTGTCTATGTAAGAAATTATACCTTAAGCTATTTAGAAACCCAATTTCATTTGTGTTGATACGATAAAATTAATTGGATTTTGACAACTTAAGTACGCTTTTCAGGATTTACTTAGTTTCAAATGGAAACTTTGAAGATTTTTGTTTATAAATGGCAGATATTACAATTTACAAATACAAAAAAAAAAAGTAAAAAAAAAATAATAAAAAATTGCTTATTTACAGAAAACTTCTGGCGAATCTTTAAACACTCAAATTTTAAATTTGTATCATACTGTAATATTTTAGATAAGAATAAACCACGGGAAATGGAAATACTACACATAGGAGATACAGATACAATATTCTAATGATTACGACATTTACGTTGTTTTGATGATTCCAACGGCAAGACCTAATTTCCTCTATGCCATCCGCCTAAAAATGTTTTGGAATAAATCGTGTCGCAAGGCATAAATTACATTTATAGAAGAAACAAACATAGAAGAAAGAAAATGAAACATGAAACCAGCTATGGGAAATTGAAACCAGCTATTGACGTTTCAGTTTTCTAACCTTAACTTTATGGCCCGAAGTATAATTGAAGTAAGATCGATTAAGGTTTTGATTATGGATTAGTTAATCAATAAGGTTTATGTTTTACTTTACATTATCTTATTTTGTTTCCGTTTCTAAGATGCAATTTGGTTTCCTATTTCTCTAGGAATATCATCCACCAACTTCGAAAGATATTCCAGTCGATTTCCGAATAAAACTGTTGAAAAATGCTCCAAATCCTGACGGGGTCCTCAGCTCTAAAAGTAAGCCTAACATGAATTTTTATTTCATTATTCACTGTTCCCTTTTGCATCAATTATTAATCTAGATAAAGAAATTTAAAAGAACTTTTTACGTGAGAAAAAGGATTTTCATTATAAACTTAAGGCTGGGCGAACACACGGCGATATTATGGCAATATGATCGGGACAAGTTGGCCCAATTTGATTGCCGTCAACTTTATCAAGCGCGAACACGTAGTTTCTCCTGAACCAATATTGGTTTGAATATCGGTGGTTACGGCGCTTCGTGTGTCACTAGGGAGCCCTAGTAATTACACACTAAGTGCGAACGCCTTATAAACACACCACACGAGCATAAATGCACTGGGAACAATATTCCCAGCAATTGTACGACATCGGGTTTATTTATACAATTTATTTGCGAATAAAATGGGAGCTGTATGTATGTATGTATGTATGTATGTTTATAGGGATATGCTTTAAAACGCACTTCCTGTTCA
>JAFIDM010001028.1:63550892-63580193 GCA_023159025.1 Thereuonema tuberculata
GATCGCATTTGCTTTGGGTAGAGCTTTCGCCCGGCGAGCCAAACATCAACGAGTACATTCTGCTGATGAGTCCCCAATAAGGACGAAACAGTTGTACAGAATTCTCGTTGATGTTGGCTCAATGGGCGAAGGCATATTTATTTGTCCGGTTGGCGTTTTTTCCCTCTATCTTTAAACCTTTTTAACAAATAAAGGGGCAATTTATTTTTCGATTATTCTCAATACGATTTTATCATAAAAAGTTTTATCATAAAAAGTTTTGATATTCTTGACAGAAAACTTTGTAATCACCGACAAAACTTATTATCTTTTAGAAAACATTGCCTTATAAGATACTTTTTTTTTTATGCTGTTCTTGTTTTTTTTTCAATTTTATTCCACCTTTTTCCCAACTCTTTATTTTGTTCTTATCTCCATTTGCCACTTTTTTTTATGTCCTTCCTTACGGTTCTCATTTGCCTTGTTTTTCTCCCCCCCCCCCCCCTGCTGATAGTCACTTTGTCCTTTTTTTTTTTCCTTTTTTTAGCGACCCATTTGGGGACTGTTACGATAGAGACCAAATCGGTAGCTATTGCGTTTCTTCTGTCGGTCAGTGTCTGCCCTCCAACCCCTGACAACTCCAGAGGGAAGGTCGGATTGACAAACGGATTTCACCATCGTGTTCAAAGGCCCAAACACCGTAGAAATAGGGCATTTTCAAGGGCCAACGCCCCCATGTTCGAGATATTTGTTATTGGTTTCATTGTATTTCCGCTATTAGCTTAACTGTTAGAAATACAACCATATTATTTCAGTTGTCAGCTATAGCTTGATTTTCCAGATGAGAGGCCTGAAACGAATAATGAGAGTGTCAGTAAAAGATCGAATCAGAAACGAATCCAGTCGAGACAGTTGTGATCATCAGGCAACCATTCAAGAACAAATCCGAAAGAGAAGGTTACAGTGGTTTGGACACGTTTGTCATATGAACAATGCCAGACATCCAAAAAAAGCTTTATGGAAAGAAAGACCAATCAGTTGGAAAACCCAGTGAAGTGCCCAAAAGAAACCTTGGATTGGAATCATCAAGGAAGACTTGAAGAGCCTTCACATATCAGTAGACGAAGCCAAAGTCCAAGCCGCAAACCGCCATGATTGGAGGAAGATCATATGCAAAGTTTAAAGTTCAAAGGCACCCATAGCAGCGTACTGGTTGAGAGGAAAACCCCCACCATCCGTTAGTTAGAGGCAATAATGATGATGATGATAGCTTGATCAGTAAAGTCTTGAACTCTTAAGCTGAAGGTTGTCGGTTCGAATTCGTATATCTAGTGGGGTGTTTTTTTTTTCTCTTAATCTTTTTTTCTCAATGTCCAATTGGAATTTTTTTTGTTTTTCTTAGTTTCCTAACTTTTTTTATTATTTTCGATTAAGTTAATGAACTTTCTTTTTTATTGTTATTTTTAAATTATTGATATTTTATTATTATGGGTCACCCTTTTTATGCTTTAGCACAAAATTATATTCACTGGTATTTCTTTCTTCCCTTTCATTGCATTTGCAATCTCTCATATTATGGTCTTCAAAAAGCCATTTTGTAAAGTCTTTCACCATAAGCACCTAGGATCACCTATCTGCAGTCTTAGAATCAATCATGGGCTGCTGATACCTGTACGAATTTGCATTCTGTATTATCTCACCAGAGAATTCTTTTCACTATCGTGGACTATTCCAAGTTTCGTTATATGTTAATGTTGTAATTTCAATCGAATTATATTTGATGAAGGATCTCAATCGTATTATACAGGGTGATTACAAATGTTTTGAATGATTTCAAAAATTTCCTGTAAAAGCTTTATTGCAGTTATGATGGAACGAATGGTACAGTTAAATAGAGCACATGTTCAAGTTTTTTTGTATATCTCAGAACTGTAAACTATGACCTACATTAATCACACGGCAACTGGAAACCCGAAGTACGCATTCCTGGCTAATGTGACAGCAGTGGGTCATTGGCTATTGCGTCGTATAATAAACGATTGCCTCTGCCGCTCGCCAGGTGGTATTCTTGACAACTGGGCGTTCACAGGTGAAGAAAACGTATATTGTGTTTTAGAATATCACGCAACCAGGTCGATTAAATTGATCATACCATTTACGAATGGAATTCTCGGCAGGTGGATCATTCCGAAATTTGGTGCGAAAACCACGATGCACCACCATCACCGATCTGGCGAGTGGCAGAGGCAATCGTTTGTTATACGACGCAACAGCCAAAGACCCACTCCTGTCGCGTTAGCCTGGATTGCGTACTTCGGGTTTCCCGTTGTCGTAGGTCATTGATTACGGTGGGTCATAGTTCACAGTTCTGAGATATATAAAAAAAAACTTGAACGTGTGCTCTATCTAACTGTACCATTCTTTGCATCATAACTGCAATGGCGCTTTTACATGAAATTTTTGAAATCGTTCAAAACATTTTGATTTGATTTGATAAAGGATTGTCATTACGTAGTTTTAACGTATTTTTTTAAAAAAATATCCTTGTCTCTCTTGATTTGTAATAAAAAAGATCCTGCTAAAATTTAATGTATTTTTTTTTTATTTTTTTTTTTTTTTAGCAACTGGGGAACCACCTTTATTACTAAGTGCTTCTGCATTTTTGGCAGTTAAAGCTGCTGTTGCATCAGCAAGACTAGAACAAGGAGATAAAGAATGGTGCCAAATGAGTAAGTTTTTTTCCTTTAAATACCTCTATTTTGCGTTATCATTCGAAAAACAAGTTCTCCCTCATTTACTTTAGAAATTTAAAATAAAGTAAACGAATTTTTGTAAATACTTAAGATTAACATCTTAGATTTTAATGTTTTCAAGATTTCTCCAATTTTTTAACAATTCGAGAACGCATTTTGCCTTCTGGAGAATTCTCGAGAA
This sequence comes from Thereuonema tuberculata, assembly GCA_023159025.1. NCBI lineage: Eukaryota > Metazoa > Arthropoda > Chilopoda > Scutigeromorpha > Scutigeridae > Thereuonema > Thereuonema tuberculata. The sequence goes on from JAFIDM010001028.1 coordinate 63,553,806, forward strand.
CGAAAGCAATTGCTAAGCGATAGTATTACATTAAATATTTTTTCCTTATTTAAAGAGGAGCGGAGAAAGTTGTACATTTCAAGACTAACTTTACAGTTAATCTGTCTTGAACTCTCATTTCTTTTTTTACAAGTTGACTGCTTAGAAAAATTGAAAAAAAAAAATTCAATTGAAATGTAAATAGTACTTTAAGGAAAATATAACTCAAGTTCATTCAGGAGCTTTTTCCCTATTATTGTTTTGAAAAATAGAAAATATTCAGTTTGACAAGGTTATGAACTACTTGAAGTCAGAATTGTCTTCCTTTAATCTTCGTTTACGAATTGATGACGTAATTACAGAATAACTTAAGATTAGTGATCAACGGAAGCGCAATGGCGCCTTAAGTGAAAAAATGAAAAAATCATTTTTTCTCTTGAGGCACTACTGCGCTTCTGATGATCATTCATTTTAGCAGTACGGAGACCTTGCTGTTTTACTGGTGACTGCTCCTGGCTGATGATCACCAAATAGCATGAAACAGCTGTCCCACGATGTCACTTCTTAAACAATTTGGTCTCACCTATTGTTGTTGAACTTAAAATTAAATTACTGTTAATCGATTTCACTGAATTTCAAAAACTTCCCCACCGATGCTCTTTTAATATATCTCAATATTCTTAATATTTTTTTTCTCCATTTTCTAAATAATGCGTTTGAATTTTTTGCAGATGCACCAGCCATCCCGGAAAATATTGTGATATCATGCCACTTAAATGTAAAAAATTTCACATTTAAAGACAAAAGTTAAATCAAACAGAATTAAAAAAAAAGAAAAACTAAATGTTATTATTCAATTAAGCAATTCAATTTGCGAGAGGTGTAATTATCATATTTAATAAATATAATGATACCAACACATATATTGACTTGCTTTGTAATTTATCACAGTTTAAGTGTTGTTCGAAAATTGCCTTCACTGACGATTTGCTTTTAGTTATTCAACATAAGGATCTTCCTACTGCATGTTTTAAAGCACAGGAAATCCTTAATTATGCTTTGGTTTGGTGCAACTTGTTCAAGTTAAAATTTAACTCTGCTAAAAGTAAAGTGTTGATGGCGCGCATGAGAATTGTTACAGCCAAGATATCCGCATCACATGAGAAAAATAATTTCTTAAGTAAAGAAATAACTATTCGTGAAATAATGAAAGATTGACTGTCGAAAGGCATTTACATATACATTCAAAGATAGAGTGTATATCATTTTAAGTAAATTCTATACTGTGAAAATTAATTCACTATCACGTGAAGTTAAGTGGAATTTAAAGTTCGAGAATTGTGCTTGTCATTATGTAGTGCTACGGAAATAATTTTTATTGAAGTAAACATTGGGCTTTGTTTATTATATCGTACTAAGAAAGAAAGATAGTATGGATGTTTAATTTACAGTGCTTCAATATTTTGTGTATACATTACGTACTTCGATAATGTGATCTAGTATTAGAGGAAGTATTAGGATCAGAAAATAGTGCTGCAAATAATCTGATATGTAGCAGAAAATATAATTTGAAAGGTACTTTCTAATCGTTGAGAAAGAAACAACAGTTTAAGCTTCCCGTAATAATTAATCTAGTTAATTGAAACAATGTGCTTCTAAAAGGCAGAAACAATTATTACGTAGTTTAGTATCAAGACGATACTTACAAAGTGAAGAACATTATAAGATGGCAGATGTATTTCAAATGGTGTACCTAAATACTGATATTATAGTGAAGAGGAATTTACTGTCAAGATTAGTGATAGAACCTATTAACAATAGACTAATGCATTAATTATTAATGCAAGGAACTCTGAACTTTATTCGATGAAATATTTTGTGATAATATATCTTTATTACAATAAAAGCATGAAAAGTTTTAAGTCATTGTGTCTTTGGGACAAAAAAAAATACCTACATCATTAAACCCCTCTTTTCTAGCTTCTGGTGTATTATAGTCAATTCTAACACCTACACCTCTGCTATAATTATTTGTCCACGGGAAAGAAAGTTCCAATGGAGATTTCAGCAGTGGACCACCAAATAGTCAAAAGAAGTTTTCGTGGTTGAACAGATGATTTAGGAGTTACTCCTCCTTATCCAGCCAAGATGATGAGGGCCTCCTATTGTCGTAAATAATCCACTTTTCGTCCAATTGTAATCCAGGTTACAATTCTGTCCAAGAAAGGCTTTTTATTTCTTTGCGAAGAGGGAGTGAAGAACAAACTATGTATTACATCGCTTTGTTTCCTTCTGCGAGTTCATGGGATGCCAACTTGTTCATCTGTCGCACTTCCAAGCGGCGTAAACTTGATGTGTGAGATATCTCTAATTCGTCAGCCATCTCCCATAAACTTGATGTGGGTCAGACTCGATCAGTTCTTTCACCTCCTCAACTGAGACCACTTTTTCATGGCGTCCTCTAGGAGCATTCTTTACCTTGTAATCTCAAGGAATTTTTGGAAGCAACGCTGCAATGTCGTTTCACTTACCTGGTCTTCACCGAAAGCACTACATATGTTTCAAGCTGCTCCTATGCAACTACATATACTTACATATGCTTCAGCTGCTGCTAAGCCTCATAAGAATTTAAAAGTATCACTTGTCGAATATCCAGTCGAAGTCTCCGTATTTTGATTCAACTCACAAATCAGGACGCAGAATATACAAAGTATTTCATGACCAGGCAATACAAAATGCAGTATGGATGATCCTTCAACCGAAATAACCAAACATCAAAGCCTTCTTAATTACTTCCCTAGAAGTGGTGATATTCGCAGATCAACCAAACCAAATATTTTAGGGGTTCCAACTTAAGCAATTCAAAAAATCGAATAGTAAACTACGAAAGTCGATCTGTTACTGTTTTAGAAAATAGTAATTTTTAGTTTCACTTTTTCATTCAACTTTCTTGCCATACATATTTAAGGAGAAATAGACTAACTTTATAATTAGTTTTGTATGTGTGTGTGGATCCTTTTCAAGAGATTAGCGTGAGAAGGTTGAAGACCCATAGAAAATCATGGCAATCATAAGATTTCTATCGGCTTTTTAATGAATATTAATCTAAATAATCATTTAATATCTGTGCTAGAGGTAATATTATTAAAATTAAGAATCATGTAAGTAGTTTTAAGTTGAAATCAGAAAAAGAAGAAATATCTAATTTTGTTACTAGATATTAATATACTCAAACTACTGTGCATCAGGTAGTGGGCTCAGCATGCGGAGTTAGAGGATATGTTTTGAAAGGGATGTAGACCAATATACACAGCTCACAAAATTTAAGGGATATTGCAAAATGAATGTAATACACCCCAAAAAAACAGTTTGTGTATTAAAGAACATTAGAGAAGCAAATGACACGAAAACGAAAGTTGTCTGAATATACAATGGGATTCAGGTCTGGAGAACGTGAAGGCTAGTCCAAGTGCTCGATTCCAGCCTCTTGCGGCATATTGTTGACAAGATGCACACGATGGGGGCGTGCATTATCGTTCATAAAATAAAGTTGGCCTCAACTGCTCCAGCGTAGGATACCACTACAGGCTGTAGAGTTTCTTCCCGATACCTTATAGTACTCAATCCCATTTGTTATAATATGGAGGTTCGTATGATCTCCAATGCTGACGCCTGTCCACACCATGATTCCACCTCCACCGAAGGAATGTCTTTCTTGCATGGAACGTGAATTCTCCCGTGTAACCGATAACGCCAGATCAGGGCACGACGATTGTCAGGCTGCTGGCTGAATCTTAAGACTTATCAGTGAAGAGAACATCTTCACGGTTCCAAGGAAGATGCATTTCAGCCCACCTTCTGCGGGTTCTGCTATGTTTAGCAGTTAACGGAATGCATATCATTGGTCGCCGGGCATACAGTTCACCATGACGGAGTCGATTTTGCAAGGTCCGAGTACATACCCGTCGTCCAGTAGCAGCGAGAAACAGTCCCCGCAGCTCAGAGGTATTGCTTCGCCGGTTCCTTCGTGCTATTAGCGTCACGTAGCTATCTCTTGCAATGGTGGCACGTGGGCGGCCCTGCCCAGGTATTCGTACTGTGCCTATCTCTCTGAAGCGATTCCAGAGTCTGCTCATCACGCTTTGGGAGGTTCCAACCGCTGCTAAAACTGGGATCTTTGTTTGGCCAGTTTCAAGACGCCCTACGACTCCATACTTCAGATTCGGGTAAATCACGTTGCATGGTCGTTTTTGGACGACACTCAATGATTCTGCCACTTTTTGTTGATCGAGGAAAGTGGAGATAACCCAGCAGCGTCAGCCTTTTTCTACAGGGTTGCGGTCAAACATGGAAATTAACGCTTTGCATCACATTTGCGCATTCAGACAACTTCCATTTTCGTGTCATTTGCTTCTCTGATGATGTTCTTTATTAACTCAAAGCCTCAAATGATTTTTGTGTGAATTATATTCATTTCGCAATATCCCTCACTAAATTTTGTGAACAGAGTAATACTGCTCATATATTAATATGATCATCATTTAAAGAAACTCGTCCAGCCGTTTAAGGAGGGATTTCAGGGGTCATTTTTGAAGGAAGGTAGAGACCAAACGAAAAGGCAACCTTGCTTTTAAATTGGACTATAAATAAACTGTGAACCAAAAAAATTATGTTACACTTTCGCAAGCTAATAGAAATCTTAAGACTGTAGAATAGCAGTTAATATATTACGCGGTTACTGCCTTGAATCCCGTGGCTACGAAATGCAGCTCAAATTTCAGTGTAGGCCCAGTCATTGCGACAATCTAACAAAGCAAAGTTTTAAACATCATTGTTTAACCATCTTAACTTGGTCCATGAACATTGCATGTTTTTCAATTTTTCAGATCGCGATTATTTATTGAGCTTTTGAGTTACATTCCCATATTGCTTTTTTGATCTAAACATGTTTTCCTGTCCTACACTACTTGAGTATAGGACAAACCTAACTGGACAATTATGAATCACATATCGACTAAACAGTTTGTACTCCTAATTTTGATTAGCTGGTTATTGGTATCATTATCATGGAAACTGGTATATAATGATAATTTTAATAATTTATAAGTAAACTTCTTGTGGAATCTTCTTAAAATCGTTGTTGTGTTTTACAATTAATATCAGTTTTTTCCCTATTAATCTCCATTTCTCCATGTCTATTGTATGTAGACAATAGTTGCAGATTTAATAAAAGCCAAATGCCATTTTCTACAATATCATTCAACATCACATAAAAAATTACCTACTTTCTCTTTCAAATTACATACAGTTATTCGATATATCACGGAAGTAAAATTGTTTTGCAAATTTCTTAATTAATTTAAGCAGTGGGCCTGAAATCTGTGTTTTTCATTCTTTGGATTATTCTGTGGTATTGTTTCTGATTATAGTGTGCATGATAAGTTTCTATAAATTTGAAGAGTGTGTTATTTTCCGTTTGTTTGTAAACAGTCTGTTAAATTTTGTACGCAGTACCATTCTTACAGTATTCTCTTTTATGACATTTCCTGATGTAGTGGATCGTGGTTCTTCCATGAAAAAATCGTTTAAATATAACTTTTAAGGAGGAAGTATATAGGATGTTTTATATTTATTGTAACATTCATTAGCATTATAAATCTGGAGCTTCCACGCAAAGCAGTTATTACTTATTTTTTGTCCCCTGAAGGTTATGTTACCACGATGTTTCAGTTTTCATTTTTATTCAAACAAATATTTCCAATTACATATGATGTCGGATTAGTTGTTTTACAGTTGAAATATGCAAGTAAAGCATTTACTTAAAACAACAAAAGATTTTTGAACAGAGTAGCATGCACTAAATAATTTAAAATATAAATTAAATCATTCAAATCAAATCAAATGCTTACTAAGCCAAATCAATTAAAGTTTTGAATTAAAATTATTAAACCAATTGCATTTACATAGTAGATATTAAAAACAAATTGATAAATCTGAATGTTGCTGTAAATCTTTCAAGTTTTCTTGATTTAAGTTTACTGGGTAAAATGAAAGATCCAAATGTAACATGGATTCCAAATACAGAAGTATTTTGAATTTCCTTATACTTATGTTACTTTTGCTGACAGAAAATTTTTACTGAAAAACTTCTCGGAAAGAATTATTGATTCAGCAAATATTGACAAAAATGTTCCGAAACACAAACATCCATTTAATTTTGTCTTTGTTCATTATCTAAACTACAAATAAAAAAAAAACCCTAATTCTGGGATTTTTTTTTCAGGGGTGGTTTATTTAAAAACATTTAGCATGTCTTCTTAGTTCCAAACGTATCCAATTGTCCATATTTTTTCTTATTTTGAGTCACATCGTCCATAGATTTCGGGAACTAAATAGAATAATAGTATTAGTTTTTCTATCTTCTAAAATATACAAAAAAAATTCTTATTAAAGTTACAAATTAAATAAACAGAAGATAAACTTAATTATATCTATTTATCTATCTATCTACAAATATATATGGAGTTTTAAAGACATATATACAGGATGGGCATAAAATAATGATGAGGTTGGAGAGACTATTTTTTGTATTGCTTAACGTTTATAAGTCATGACATCTCTCTATTGAAAAATCCACGTTTGATGTGCGTCATTCCAAGTCCCTCAATCAACGCGCCTTCCGTCAAACACATCCAAGCGGTAGTCTAATTCTTGCCAGACTCAAAGAAGCATGTCCGGTGTTGATGGGCTCCACAGAAGCCACAGGCGATCCGTTTCTTGATATCGCTGATGGATCTGGGCATTGGGAGTACGTATATCTTGTCTTTCACATACCCCCATAGGAAAAAGTCACATGGTGTTAGGTCTCGGGATCATGGTGGTCACCTCAGGTGGCGGTTGTTCGCATCTATACCATGTCCATCCCTTTTCGCAATCAATAACACCTACCGGCATAGACATATTTGAACAGCTGCGTATCCCATTACGCTTGTATTACAATTCGGGAACGAACGACATTACACATCTTTGAAATCCCACATTCTTTTATACCCACTCAAGATAATAAAAAAGAATTCTTTAATCTAATCCATCAATATAAAATCTAATCCACCAATAAGTAAAAAATGCAATATTATTTCTGGGAGGATTACAGAATGATTACTGAATAGCTGTGAAAAACGAGTATATACAAAATAGGTATTCTCGAGTTCATAGTATTCTTATGAAAAACTATTTTTGAAGATTTTGTAGACTTCTCTTATGAAGTGCAGCTCCTGATTTAATATACGTAGGATACTATGTTGTAAGTGAAGGAGGGGAGTTTGCTTGGGGTTGTAATCCCATCCCACTGCACCAGAAAATGAAAAAAGATTTTGTATCTGTGATTTTTATATGATAAAAAATTATACATATAGGAAAGTTCGTTTTATATTTAAACCCCTACCGGAAAAGAAACTTTTTTTTTTGTTTGAGCGACTAACATCATAGTCCCTCCCATTTCAAAATTCTGGATCGTCTATTCTGCGGTGTTTGTTACATTTCCACAACACTAAAGACATCAGAATTCTCTAGACCCTGGAGAGCATGAATATAGCATGGCAACAGAGATAGATTGTCCAATTCAATTGGAACTTGAGAAGTATTTATTTTTTAATATTTTGTATATTTAAAATATTTCTATATTATATTAAATATTATAAATTAATTAATATTAAATATATGGTATATTTAATATATTCTATATTAATATATCATCGAAAGACTAGACTCAAAACTTTTCAACGAAACAAATCTGAAAAAGAAAAAGATAGTAGTATATGAAAGTCTCTAAAAGAGCGACATCTAAATAACATTCTGCTGCTTGTTCCTATAACACGTAATACCTAGTAATTATAAGATATAAAGAGTTCATCAATATTTCCAGTTCTTAGAGCTTTTACAGTGTAAACTTATCCTCCCAAAACTCAGTAACTTTATCTGCCTCAAATGCATATTAACTCGTATTCGATTATATTTAATTAAATATAAGGCCAATAAAATATGCTTTAGTGTTGCAATTTTCATTGGGGGAGACTATTTGCCAGAAGAAATTCAGATTCTTTGCAATGATGAATAATTTCCAGCAAAAGTAATTGCTGTTTTGCTGATTAAACAAACAATGTCGAACTAATAAATATATTAATAACTGGTTTTTTTTTACCATTATTAAAACTTTCATATTGAAAGAATATATAGTTCGTTTCATACCTTCTAATCACTATCGTAACTCCCACCTACGACGACGGAGATATCTTGGCCCTTAACGCAAGTCAGAGCGTTTGGTCCAAAAACCCTCGTGATGGAGTTTGGGCCCCGCGCCATAATGATAACTTCGCCTTTTTCCAGTGTTGTGCAGGCGGAGGCTCCATGGACTTTAGTTGTATTTCCGCAAGTTTCAATGTTCTCTCCAACAATGGAACAGATCCCTTTGGGCATACATCCACCGGATTTACCATGGTCTTGATTGTCATTCTAAAAAGAAAAAGATAAGGAAAAGGTCATAGTCCCGTGATTTGCTGATGCTTCCAAGAATTTTTAGATGTACTATATTATCATTATTATTAAGTCGTTAGAAATCAAGTTAGTTTAGATAAGTAGAGAAACTAAGTTACATGAGAATCGAAAAGAAACAATCAATTTTAAGTAAAAGCAATATTATTACAAGCAATACACAAGAAATAAAATAATATTCGGCTGTCCATCTCCAAGATTGACTAATTTTTGCTTACCAATTTTTGGGTAAGCAATTCGAGAACAATTAATAGAAATATGCAATTTTTTTTAAGGCTACACCGTTAGTTTTTGAAGTTCATGTTAGGTAACAATGAGTTCCGATGTACTGGGATGATCTGTTTTTCAAGGGGTTTTCATTTAAATTGGTTCTTCTTTCTCTTCAATTCTTATTGCTTTAACAATGTGGACATTCGATCATTTGTTCAAGTTACAACATCTCCTGCTCATTCGCCAGTATAATTTATAAAGATAGTTAATAGGTAGGTGTGGATATGTATCACGAGATGGTCAATGGGAGCCATGGAGGTAAGGCTCTCTCAACGTTTCAATGACCCGGGTGTGAGATGAGTCCGGGTGGTTAGCCCAACGTTCGGCCGCCTGTACCTCCCAGGAAAGAAAAAACCTGAATAATGCTTGTAAAATAATGATAATTAATTAATGCCAATGTTAATTAATGCTAATGCTTTCCTCAAAATATTGGGGTGGGGGTGGGGGTGCACTACCTCTCCCAAATTCCGACAATGGTTCTGTGACATGCTTATTTCCATTTCATCTAAAACATTTCTGATTTGAAATGACAATCTTCGTCACACTGAAAATCCATGCAATAAAAAATTGAAAGAAAAATTAAAAATCTTAAAAATCTTTAAAATAATTCTAGCTTTGTATTAATTAGCTATTCATAAATGCATTTTTAAATGGATTGCTAGTCTCTTACTTAGATATACAAATTCTCGATTTTGTAGAGGATTCTACCTCAAGAAGATTATATAAATACATATTTGGCAAATACCAAACATCAACTTCTTCATAACAATTAACTGAAGACAAACTGTTCGCTATTCTAACTTTCTGCTAACTTATCGGGTCCAACTCTGGCGAAATGGTAAATTACATAATTGTATAAAATATCCTCTACAATTATTCTACAATTCTATAAATTGAACTTTATTAAATATTTTTTATTCTAGCTAATCAATGAGAGATTTGTAATAAATTTAAAGTTTCAGCGCCATATACAGGGTAGTATAAATATTGAATCAACTAAATTATCAATAGTGAAAACCAGTATTTCCTCATCTGGGGGTTCGCAAATGATACTTACGCATTTGCATTAAATAATACCCCTAAAGAGGTTTTTCGTTAAACTACATTTTTCTTTAATTAGGTGATCTGACAGTCAAAAAGACAGTCTTTTTTGTTTTTGATTTTGTTTTGAAGGGGATTCGAGTGTCGAAAGATTAGGAACCGTTGCTCCATTATGGCAATTCAGTGCAAATGAATTTTAAAAAGTGGTTTGCCTAACAATACAAACATCAAAACTTAACAATTTTAAATGAAATGTTCTTAATCAAGGTTTCTCAGCATTGGAAATCATTTTAAGAAAAAGAAATGAAGAAAAAAAAATGAAGGCAAATTCAAATATAAGTTAAAAAAAAATGAACTTTTAAATGGCCAACTTGAGTGATATTTTGTTTGTCTTAATTCTATATTACTTACATTTGAGGCATAAAAATTCCTTCAGACTGAGGTCATTTCAAAAGAAAAATTAATGAATTTTGAAGTGTATTTTCCTCAGTGGAGTTTTTTTGTTCTTGACTTATGTATTACTTTTAGGTTATTAATACATAACTTAATCATTCTGAATGATGAAAGCTTTTCAATAATAAACGAAAATTACTTACAGCAAATGCATTGCCAAGGTATTTCTGCCAAAGAGATTTCGAAGCTCTCAAATCAATGGGGCACAAACTGTTGTCTTTCTGAAATTGATTAAAAGCAATCTTCACTTTCTGAAGCATGTTTTTACATTTATAAAGACACTTCAAAAAGAATGAGCTTATCATGTAAACATTGAAAAATATAGAGAAATGTTAATAACATATAAAAGTTTGTTTTCTTTTATGTTCAAATTAATTTCAATTTATTTTTCGTGAGTACTTTTTCAACATAATATTCAATGCATTTGTTATCGTGATTAACTGAACTTAAGATTGGTGAAAGATTTAAGAAAAGGATTGGATTTTTCAAGAATCGCCGATTGTATGTCGACAAATGGAAAAAATGCTACTGATAATATATCCCCAAGGAATCAGTATTTGATGTTTGAAAGAAACATTGCACTCAATTCGCAGTTTCAGAAAAGGAATCAAGCAAAAGCGCATCAGAAGGACTAGTAATAGTAGTTCTTTTGAGTCTAGGAGCTTCTGAATCTGATAAGAGGATAATTGCAAATACACTGAAGCTCGGTTATAACGCGTTCGTTAATATCGCGAATTTGGATAAAACACGATTTGGTCTTGGACCCCTTCTATTTTCGAAAAGGTGTATAATTGTAAAATTACCGTTTTTTCGCCTAAAATCAAATTAAAGGTGTAAAGTAATATTCTTGTTTCCTTATTATTTACAATAATTGAGACTCTATACCCAACCTAATGTCACGAAAATGCGTCCAATACAATATATTTTTAAAAAAAATACCAGAATCGCGGACTTTTTCGTTTAACCAAAATGAATATCGAGATCTATTTTTCTGCCAATGACAACCAGTAAAGAGGCCCATGTAATCTAATAGGCGTATGAATACCTAGTTACGATCCACGTGACTCGTCGTTTGTACAAGATGCCAAGATGGCAGTGCCAAATCGATTTTCGCTAATACAACCCATCAAAGTGTTGAAAAGGTAATTATTTATGTGTTTATAAATATAAAATTTTCTCACATAGCTCTGAATGATGTAGGTAATCGCGAAATGACCACTTTAAATCGATTTAGAATCGTGTGGGTGATAATAGGGTGCGATATACGACATTTGACGTCGCGAAGTAATAAAAGTTCGGTTATATCGCGATCTTCGAGATCTTGGATCCGACAGATCGGGTTATAACTGAGCTTCTGTGTAGTTGTAAATTGAAAATATTTCTGTTCAGAAGACCCAGCCAATTTACGAGTCCTTCCTTCAGTGGGGAAAAAGAAACAACTAAATTCAAAAATCACCAAGAAGGGAAAACTACAGTTTTAAGAACTGCTTAGGTGCGAATTGACAAGAAATAGGACAAAAACAGTATTTTGAGATCAACACCACTGTTTACTTTTATCCCAACAGTAATGGGATTATAAGCTACTGAAGTAACACAATAGCTAGTTAAGGATATTAACAAATGTAGAAAGAATATTATCATTTATTTCTCTCTATTTTCCTTTCCAGTGATGAATCGTCATGTGGAAAAAATTATTCGCAGCGCCACATTTTCCCTTAGCGATCATTTTTGAAATATATTTTCCTAAAAAATCTGTTCTTCCTAGAAATATTGCTACGAAGGTTGTGGTATTTTTTTCCACTGCTTCATCTAAAATGACTGAAAAGTGCTATTTTAAGGAACGATTGGAAAGGAACGATTAACACTGACCAGTTTTCCGGGATGCCTTCCAGATCACTTCGGCAGTAGTTTAGTACAATCTTTGTTTTCAACATATATAATTGATCCTCGTGAATATTCACATTCACTGATAGAATCCTTTCAGATTGTCGAAATCTCTAATCGTTTTGTCTTAAAATCCAACCTTCACTAATTGTAACTGGTGAAATGTCAAGAATTGTTCAGAAGTATTAAATTCTTCAGTCTACTGATTTTCACATCCCCACATTTATCTTGAAAGCGAATAATTTCTGTAAGTTCTTCCACACAACTGAGATAGAAAACTGTTCTAGTACCTAATTAACTTTCTTAATTGCTGTTAGCTTAAATAAAGGCCTGATAAGTAAGAAACTTAACTAACATCAATCTATTATTAAAAATACAAATTTATAGTTGGTTTCAGAATCATTAGCGCTTTCCAACTTACTTTCTAATTTACAACAATTTCACTTATGTTCTTAAGAAATTCCTGAATTATAATACCATCTTTCTTTCCAGTAAAACCACTATGTAGACAAAATATTGGGTTGGTCAAAAAGTATATTTCGGTTTTTAAGTAAAAAATAAACACCTTCAGTTTCACCGGAACTTTTATTGAAAAACGTCTTCAACGGTTTGTTCCACTACATTCTATCATCTTTCAGACAACTTCATAATTCCATGTTTACACAACATTTCATCGTTTTGAGTAAAAATGGGTTCCAGGTGCTTTTGGAGTCTTCCAGGGAATTGAATTTTTTCCATTAAGATAATTTTATAAAGACCAAAATAAATCGAAATCCGAAGGTGTAATATTTGGTGAATAGGGCGGATGAATGAAAACTTCCCAGCTACGCTGAAACAGTTTTTGATCAGTTCTGATTTATACACGCTGATATGACAACTTGTCACAATACAACCCAACAAAATGGTGTCGAATGGCAATAAAGGCACCTAAGAGCTGCTAGAGTCAACGTACGTAAAAGTAAAACCGAACATACTTTTTGGTCAACCTAATACATTGGAAGCAGCTTAACAGTCAATGAAGGCGTTTCCCTTTAGGCTTAATACAATACATGAAATTAAAAATAAAACATTTCTACGAAATATCAGGAAAAGTAATGAATAGAAAAGACAGTTTCTCTGACAATAACCTAACCACTATTTTTGATTTTTCATACTTGTAATTACGATATATCAATCATCAATATTTTTGAACATTCATAGATAACTCGTTTTATAATTGTTTATTATTATATCCTTTATGACCACACTCGCCTCCAAGAAAATGAATATTTCCCAATCAATAGACTATTTCTTTGATCACACAAATATTTCAGAGTACTTTTATTTAATGGCGGAAGAGTGACGAGAGACTATACTGCGTCAGAAATAAGGTGAAATGAAGAACAAATAGTTCTATATTAAAATTTAGAAACATGGAAAAAAATTACATATCTTTAGTAGCTGTGCTTATTCAAAACTATAAATATTTATGTTAATTTTACTTAATCTTACTTATGACTTTTGAGCGCGAAATTTTCTACAGCTAAGCATTGATCATTTTACAGTACTTCCCAATTTATACTTTTGTTGTTAGGTTCCATCAAGTCGTCTACGACTTCTGGTGACTTCATGCACTAAGGCTCTCCAAACAGATCTATCATTTGCTGCACATCGTAGTTGTTGCAAAGAATTCCCGGTAGCTTCCTTTATATCTTCCAACCATCTTCTTCGTTGTCTTCCTCTTCTGCTCTTCCCCTCTACCTTCCCAAGCATGATTATCTTTTCAATGGAATTATCCGCTCTCATAATGTGGCCAAAATAGGATAGTTTGTGCCTCAAAATCAATGCTTCCAACGAATAGATTGGTTGAATCTGATCTAAAACCCATTTGTTAGTCTTCCTTGCAGTCCATGATACTCTCAGAAGTCTTCTCCAACACCAGAGTTCAAAGGAGTCGATTTTCTTTCTTTCCCTCTTTCGCATTGTCCAACTCTCACAACCTTACATCATCATGGGAAAAACCATTGCTTTCACAATCCTAATCTTGAAAGATTTAGAGATGTCTCTGTCTTTCATTATTTTCTCTAAGTTCGACATTGCTCGCCGGCCCAACAAGATTCTTTTCCCTATATCTTCTGTGCATACTCCATCCTCATCTAGTCTTGATCCCAGAAAATCAAGTGTGAGACTTTCTCTATCACCTCATCTCCGATTTTTAGCACTCCTATTTTTCCTGTTGTCATGATCTTCGTTTTCTTAATGTTCAATCGAAGTCCAAATTTTAAGCTTTCATCTTTTACAATGCCTAGAAGAACTTCTATGTCTTTTTCATTTTCTGCCAACACGGTGGTATCATCTGCATATCTTAAGTTGTTAATCTTAATTCCTCCAATCTTCACACCAGCCCTTGATTCCTCTAGTCCCGCTCTTCTCATAATGTGTTCGCTGTACAGGTTGAATAAGTATGGTGAGAGGATGCATCCCTGTCTCACTCCCTTTCCAATGTTAAACCACTCTGTATCTCCAGGCTCAGTCCTTACTGTAGCCTCTTGCTCTCTATACAGTTCTCTTAATAGTCGTATCAGATGCTCTGGAATCCCCATAGATCTCAATCCAATCCATAGTCTTTCATAGTCAACACAATCGAACGCTTTGCTGTAATCAATAAAGCATAGATAAATATCCTTTTGAAATTCCCTTGATTTCTCCATAATCCATCGCATGTTTGCAATCTGATCCCTCGTGCCTCTTCCCTTTCTAAAACCTGCCTGTTCTCTTGGCATTTCTCTCTCCATGTAATAATTTATACTAAGCTGTTACTTTTTTTACAACCGAATGGTAGGAAAGCTTTTGATTTGCATTTTTTGGTTATAAGACTTCCATTGCACTAAAACTTCTGATGAACATGAAAAGAGAGCTGTTCCATGAAACAATGTTACAACTATTTTCAAGATGGCAAACGAGTTTTAAAAGTAAGGGTCATTGATGATTAAATATAAAATGTTTTCATTCAGAAATTAAAAATAGTTGGGAGGGTTTCCCTATGTCGACCTGCTTATGGAGCTTAATTATTTCCTAAATAAATGGTAACAGGTAACAGGTAAAACAGTAAAATTATAACAGCACTAAAATTTCCCATTTCTGCCAGCTTTACTGCGAAAGAATTTAAGGTAAATCTCCAATTATTTTTTTTAAATTGTGGGAAGAAATCACGGATTTACATGGTATATTAATAGCAAAATGTTTTTACATTTGCTTCTAAAATTATTATATTTTTTAATTTGGCATGATATTATGGACCGCAAAATGCTTAAGCACTTAATAAATAAAAGGAATACTATACCAACTACCTTAATCGTCACGCATTGCCCTGTGATACGGAGAGTATCGCGGTCTTTGATCTTGCAGGATGTAATGACATGTGGGCCTCGAATTCTCGTAATGACGCAGGATCCCATTACTGTCGTCACCGCATTTTGTCCACTAACTCTGGTAATATCAGCACGGCCATTGGAAGACGTGGTCATACATTCGCCATCGGCTACGTTGATGAGGTTCGGTCCGTTACTCATGGTCATAAGATTCCCATGAATGACGGAAGACGAAATCTCCCCCTAAAATCATTTTCAATCAAATTTATTAATGAAATTCAAAAATTAGTGGTATCGTAACTACAAATATTTAGTAAAAAATATTTAGTTCAAAGTAAGACTAACTATTTTCCCTGATACAGAAATGCAGCCATTGCTTTAGAACTGGAAGCAAGAAACAACACTATTTTTGTTTTGAAAACAATGAGCAGCATAAATGGTTCAGTAAAACAAAAGGTAGGTCGACAAAGCTGGTGGAACCAGATTCGAGGCCTGCTGAGGTCACAATTTTTTTGTCTTCATATTCTCCAATTAAGTTGGTACCAGGAATTACAGTGGGAAGGCAACTCACCCCACACCTGATCTCAGCTTAGTTCAGCTCATTGTGAAACGGCACAGTCCTAGTTTCTGTGGCTCCTATCAGAAATACCTGCTTTATGAGTAAATAAGACAAATCGAGAAATATTGTTTGAATAAAATCCTAATGAATTCCCATTACTCTCTAGAAAGATACTTTTATAGTTCTTGATTTTAGCTCTGTTAATTGACCAAAGTCTTTTAATTCTTTTTATTAAAGCTATTGTTTTGAATTTGGATCAAAGTTTCTTTTTGTTATGGGTTTTGAAATGGCAATTAGCATTTGAAATGGTCAGAATCATTCGGCATGTCTAATAACGATAAGATTTCACTAACAATGTAAATTTTTTTTTGAAATCGTATCTTATTTAAAACAGAAAAGAGGTAATTATGTAAACGGTAAATAGTACCACGGAAATTCACTATATATTTGATATTTTCGAAAGAAATCATTCAAAAATCAAAGATTTCTTTTCGCATACTTCCAAAAATAGATATACTTAATGGAACTCTTTGGCAGGGTAGTGGGTGACTACAATTTTAGCCCTCGGAACCGAAATAAATAAGCCTTACGACCGTAACACTTACTGTTAGACTGCAAAATAATAAAAAGTTTGATTAAAGATCAGAATTTAAATTGCAGCCGAAAACTTTCAAAACTGAGAATAAAAATGAAGGCTTCCGTCAGTAAGCCATGAATATGTTATTACCTAACAGGATTCCCTAGTTTTCAGTATTTACTGCAAAATAATGAAAAGTTTGGTTAAAGACCAGTAATAAAATTGTAGCCGAAAACTTTTAAAAACCCAATTTCAAGAAATACACTAAATATTACATTGTAAAAAAAATATTCTTGACCTCTAATTGTAAATAAAATTGCCGAGATTTTCCTAAATGGGGAGTGATGGACAAATATTAAATAATCAAAACAGCAAGAAATAAAGTAAAACTGATTAAAAACCTTTTAGTATTTAGATATTAAATAAATTTAGAAATCCACGTCATGTCTAGTCGAATGATTAGGCTTAATAATCAATTTTAGAATATGTTGGTCTTAACAACAGTTTCTTTCAAAAATTTTATATTTATAGTTAAAATTAAAATATTTACAGTTGGTAAAACTTGAATATTAGTGATTTGAATTTAATTAAATCAAATTTTAAAAAAAAAGAAGAAAACTTACAAATTCTTTGGAGTTCCAGACGCCCATGTTGAGCCTAATTCTTGGACGCTAATATTCCTTCATATTTTGGTGAAAATTTTTTTAAGTTCTTTTTCCGAAATCTTAAATTTTTTTTTACGATGTCATGATTTTCACGAGTTATTACGGAAACTATGGAATGATATTTAAAAACCCCATGGAATTTTGAATGAATTGGAACTGTTACTACGGCGTTGTCCAAGCAGTAACACTTTAATGATCTGACGAAAATTCACGAGTATTCTTCTATTCACATGTTCTGTTCATGATTTCGTCATTGTAGGCAACACAGATAACAATGCTATGCAAACTGTTTGTTGGTATACTTTTAATAAACAGTTAAATAATAAACGCAGCTATGCATTTAAATCTCCATGCGAAGCGATTACTGCAGTTATCTGCATTGTTACGTAATAGTGACTTTTTTAATTGAAAAATTATTTTCAACATCTCTACATTTACGTTACTGCGTTGAAAAATGTAGAAATTATTACTTAAAATCTTGAATGCGAAATCAAAGATTGAAGAGATCTTTATTGATCAAAACTTTCCGTAGAAATCTAATAGTAAGAAACCTCACTAAAATTATCGTTTAGCAGAATAGTTGTTAAACAATTCTTACTATTTTTATAATAATTTGAAAACGCTCCGTCCAATAAGATGTTAAGCGAATGAGACATTGTGCGAACATTATATGTAAAAGAAACTTATACAACTGCATTGCCTAAATAGCCACAATACTGTACTACATTCGAACTAACTGTTAAGCTATGGCGCTATAGGGCTATGTTTATGTAATTAGTCATAACGTTTTTGACACGAATGGCGGATGCTAGCATCGAAGTGAAGGAGGCATATGAGGACGCCGACGTGATGATCGTCAACACCGCCATATCCAAGGCCTGCGAATTCGACAGCGTCATAATTACTGCTGAAGATGTGGACATACTAATTCTGTTGACAGCATTAGATATGTCCACAAAGAACATCTATCTTCAGAAAAGTGGAAGAGGCAGTGGTCCCAGTGTCATTTTCTCGCCAAGTTCCTGCTCCTTTCCCCCCAAGGACATACTTTTCCTCCACACAGTGAGTGGTTGTGATACCACGTCACCACCGTATGGATTGCGGAAAAACAAAATTTGCAGCACCTATATGAAGAATACTTCCCTCTTTGCAGCAGTGGCTCCGTTTCTCACACCAAAGGCTACTCCTCGGCAGATCAGCGACGCTGGAGAATAGTTCCTGGTAGCAGTTTATGGAGGCGACATTAACAATGACAACCTCGACGACCTGCGGTACCGATTATTCACACGATCAGTGACGAAGGCTAAATTGCAACTAGCCCGCCTACTACCAACAAGGGACGCTGCCAAGTACCACTCCCTCCGCACTTACTAGCAAGTACAGACGTTGTTAGGCGATGAACTTCTCCCATCAGTTTGGGGCTGGAGCCTAACCACGCGAGGGGTACTACCAATCCCCACAATCAGAAATGCTGCGCCGGATGACATCCTCCAGATTGTTTCCTGCAAGTGCAGCAAAGGCTGTAGCACCGGAGCTTGCAGCTGCAAGAAAGCAGGTCTCCGGTGCTCAGCAATGTGCAAGCACTGCACAGGCCACTCCTGTTTGTGTGTGTTGTTTTAATGGCGCAAAAGCAGCAGTGGCTAAGCTGCGCCAAGAAAGGTAAAATTCAGAACATTGGAAAAGCAAAATAATCGAAGTAAATCAAGATAAAATGGGCAAAAACAAGGAAATAACTGTTAATTATAAAAGAGAGGCAAGGCCACATTGAGAAATGAAGCGGAAAACTGCGGAAATAGGTAACAGCTCATTATCATTCAAAAGTAAGAAAATATGAAAAGGAACGTGAAATTTAAAAAGAGGATAAAAGCACTGACGACGATGTTGATTAAAAGCAGGACAGTCAATTAAAATATGATGAATAGTTAAAATAACGTTGCACGTAGAACACTGGGGAGGTGGACGATTGAGCAGTAAATAGCTACGTGCGAGTCTTGTATGCCCGATCCTCAGACGCACCAGAAGAACATCCTTCTGACGAGTTGGAAGCAGCCGATAGGTAGGAGAGGATAATAAAGGACTGACAAGACGAAGTTTATTGCCGTGAAGATCATCCCATTCGTGTTGCCAGGCAGATCGGAGACGAGTACGTATAAGAGCATTGATGTCAGAGGGAGGAGTGGAGATCCGTCGCAGTGGGAGACCAGCAGCAGATTTGGCGAGAGAATCAGCGTGGTCATTGCCGACAATACCGACGTGGCCTGGAATCCAGCATAAAATAATCGTGTAATGTTGAAAATGTTGTAAGAAATCTAAAATGGACAAAACAAAAGGGTGAACCTTCACTGTGTGACTGCACAGTGCCTGCAGAGCACTCTCAGAGTCACTATAGATAAGAGTTTTGGGAAACTTTTCCTGAAATGCATACTTTAAGGCTAGGAAAATGGCGTAAAGCTCAGCAGAGAACACCGAAACCTCAGAAGGAAGATGAACCTGAAAGTGGCAGTATAAAAGGCGGCTCCAACATAAGATGCGCCTTTAGATCCATCGGTGTAAAAAATGTTGAAGTCAGAATGACGGGACAAATGGTCCCGATGCAGATTCTGAAAGACTGTGGAGGACGTATTGATTTTTGCAAAATTACGAAGCGAAAAATCACAGGTTGGGAGTTGATAGTTCCAGTGTGCTGATGGTAAAGCAGGTAAAGTGGCAATGTTAAGATCAGTGAGATGTAGTGTAGTAAGCCAAGTCGTCACCCGATGTCCAAACGGTGGGATAATGGAAGGACGATTGGTAAAAAGTCGTCGCTGACGGGGACGACAGACACATTGATGAGCAGCGTTATGTGGAAGTGAAGAAATCCGTGCGAAATATTGCAGTGACATGGCTTGTCTACGAAAGTACAGGGACGGTTCCTGAGCCTCTGCGTACAGGCTGGGAATCGGTGAAGTACGGAAAGCACCGAGGCAGAAACGAAGGGCCTGATTGTGAACAGGATCAAGTGTTCGAAGGTTACAGATGGCCGTGCAGAGCCATATACAATGCAGCCATAATCTAGTTTGGATCGAATAAGGGCACGGTAAATGCGCAACAAAGCCAGGCGATCACTACCCCAAGTGGAATGTGAAAGCACTTTGATACAATGTAATTTTAAAATACAACGGAGATCAAGGATGTGATCCTTAAAAGTCAATTTCCTGTCAAAAATCAGGCCTAAAAATTTATGTTGAGAATGACATGGAAGTGGGACACCACCAAGAGTCAGCTGGGGATCAGGAAAAATTCCCTGACGACGAGTGAAATGGACACAGACAGTTTTGGATTGGGAGAAATTAAAACCATTAGAAATAGTCCATGTCTGCAACTGATTCAAAGCTAACTGCAGTTGTCTTTCAATCAGACGTAAATTTACAGAACGGCAGGAAATCTGTAAGTCATCAACATACAAAGAATGGTGGATAAAAGGAGGCAAAGCAGAGATGATGCCGTTGATCTTTACAGAAAAAAGGGTAACACTCAAAACACAACCCTGAGGGACACCGAATTCTTGAGGATAAACGGTGGATAGCGTAGATCCCAGACGAACTTGAAAAGTTCGATTTGCAAGAAAATTGCGAATGAAAATAGGCATGTGGCTACGAAGGCCATAACTATAAAGATCTTGCAAAATACCAAATTTCCATGTGCGATCATAGGCCTTCTCCAAGTCAAAGAAGATGGAGACGAGGTGTTCTCGATTAACAAAGGCAGTGCGAATAGTATCTTCCAAACGGACAAGATGGTCAGCCGTAGAACGATGTTGTCGGAATCCACACTGTGTGGGAGCTAGATGCTGATTGACTTCAAGAAACCATTGAAGTCGGCGATTTACCATGCGTTCGAGTGTCTTGCATAAGCAGCTGGTGAGTGCTATGGGACGATAATTATTTGGATCACTCACATCTTTACCAGGTTTAGCGAAAGGTATAATGATGGCTCGACGCCAACAATCAGGAAAGAGGTGTTCCAACCAGATTTTATTAAATATAGAAAGAAGAATATTCAACGAAGAAAAAGATAAATGACGTAACATCACGTAATGAAGTCCATCAGGGCCGCATGCGGTATTTTTGCTATTATCTAAAGCAAACAATAACTCCTGGATACTAAAAGGGAGATTATATAGTTCTCTGTTGGAAGAAGAGAAGTTTAATGGAATAGCTTCAGTACGATCTTTAATTTGTTGAAAAGTGGAAGGTAACAAAGCTGGGCTGGAATTCCGCGCAAAAGCCCGTCCAAGTGCTTCAGCTTGATCAGAGATGTTAGCAATTTCTTTTCCATCTTCTTTGAGGATGTGTAAAGAGTGAGGTACATATTTGCCGTGCATCTTCCGAATTTTATCCCAGAGGGTCTTTGAAGATAGTGTACATGTGATGGATGATATATAGCGTTTCCAAGACTCCTTCTGATTAACCCGACGGATACGACGAGCTAAAGCGCGGGCACGCTTAAAGGACAAAAGATTGGCAGAAGTGGGATAACGTCGGAAGATGTTCCAGGCTTTTTGTTTAAGTTTCTGTGCAGAAGTACAATCAGGAGTCCACCAAGGTTTAGGATGCAGTGGGAATCGTCCAGATGTTTGTGGAATTATTGCTTCTGCAGCACCAATAATGGTATGCGTGACCTCGTCAATAATTTGATCAATGGTAGCTGAAAGATCAATGGCTTCCAGAGCACAGCGGGTAGTAAAAGTTGTCCAATCAGCAGAGTCAAATTTCCACCGAGGACGACAGGATGATGAAACAGCAGAACGAGGTAGTTCTTGGAGAATGATTGGGAAATGGTCACTGCCACCAGGATCATCAATAACATCCCATGAGAAATGGGGGAAGAGCGAAGCCGAACCGATTGCTAAATCTATAGCAGAAAACGATATTGGCGAGGATGTGAAATGAGTCGCTGCACCTGTATTAAAAATACAAAGATTACGCCGAACTAAAAGATCTTCAATAACAGTTCCTCGAGTATTGGTGAAGGAAGAACCCCATACCGGAGAGTGAGCATTGAAGTCACCAACTAAGAGAAACGGAGTCGGTAATTGATCAAGAAGATTATCAATCTCTGTAGCCGAAACAGCCGCTGTGGGGGAAAGGTATAAGCTACAGATAGTAAAAAGGCGGCTTGTTGAAAGGCGAGCAGCAACAGCTTCCAAAGAAGTCGTAAGTGGAACAGGGAAAAAAGGAATGTCATTTCGAATAAGGAGACAAACTCCTCCACCGCTTCTATCAGTCCGCTGTTTACTCAGCATGGAATAACCATGAAAAGAAAAAGTGTCGTTTCCCGTAAGAAAAGTTTCCTGCGGACACAGACATACAGGGTGATGTGTGTGAACTAAAGCTTTAACATCATTTAAGTTGGAGCGAAGTTCTTTACAATTCCATGATAAAGAAACCATAATTGAAATTAAAAAGGAAAAGGTAAAAAAAAAAACAACGAAAAAAATCAAGGTGGAGCAGATGGTAGTGTCGGAAAAATAGGAGATGCTAAGGGGTCATTTATATCGTCATCAGAAGATCGACGGGGAGAGGAATGTCTCCGACGTCCACGAGAAGGCGAGCGTGAACGTGTGCGTAACAGGGATTGATGTGGAGAAACTGAATGCCGCTTCCGTGTGAATTTTGGAGCTGCTGGGGTAATAGAAGGAAATGAAGATATCGGTAAAGACAAAATGGTAGATTGTGAGGTAGATTGTGTAGCTGGCGAAGGACCTCGTGGTGTGCAAGTAGCAATGGTGTGAAATATTGAAGAAAAAGACTCATGAGGAGGACAAGTGATATCTGTTTGACAGGCGATCGAAGTCGTCTGTTTGGATTGTACCACAGAAGAAAAAGTCTTTTGGGCTGGCACTGCAGGAAGCATCTTCCGGGCCTCGGGATAAGAAAGAGAATGTTTCACTCTGATGGCCTGGATCTCTTTCTCCTCTTTCCAGCGAGGACAAGATCGGGAATATGAAGGATGGTCGCCGGAACAATTGACACACTTGAGAGGTAAAGTGCACTGTGTAGGCTCATGGGATGGCTCACCACACTTAGGGCAGATGGACTTGCCACGACAAGCTGCGGAGCCATGACCATAACGCTGGCATTTAAAACAGCGTAGAGGGTTCGGAATATACGGACGCACAGGACAGCGTAAATAGCCAGCGGTGACACTCGGAGGCAGTGTGGAGGAGTTAAAAGTAAGCACGACTGTGCGAGTTGGTACTTCCTTATTATCACGACGGATGTTAATGCGGCGAACCGCAGTGACACCCTGCGAAGCAAAGCCTTCAAGAAGATCAGCATCACATAGACCGTCCAGATCTGGTTCTCGGATGACGCCACGACTAGAATTTAAAGTCTTGTGTTTAGTGACAGATACCGGAGTATTTGCCAGAGTCGTCAACTGAAGAAGTTGGTCCACAGCTTTTGAAGAAGGCAGCTGGATTAGCAAATCGCCAGACTGGAGCTTCTTGACAGACTTGATATTTGAAGTGATACCTGAAAGTGCTTTCGAGATGAGAAACGGGGACAGTTTGGATAAAGGTGTGTCAAGGGCTAAAGAGTGCATAATTAAAAAAGTCTGACTGGTAGTACAAGGAGAGGTAACATCGACGGTGTGGGAATTGCTTCCCAATAAAGGAAAAAAATTATTAGAATCCATACACAAAAGATTTAGCTGGGGAAAGTACAGTCGCCAGGCAGCTATCCCCATACCTGCCTGGAAGGCACTGCCGAAGCAGTTTAAATACTGTGATTTGTTGCCAGGCAAGCTTTTTTTTTTCCACAGGGATCGTTCAAGACACTAAAATAACCCCGTAGTGCCACACATCCATCGGCACGATGCCTTCCACCTTGGATTCGGGGGCGGGCGTTTAGGACCCATGGAGGGTAAAATACCCTCCAAGGGTGTCCCTCACCATGTAGGAACCCGCATCGAGGGGGCGCTACGATGGACTGCGCTGGTGTCTCGGCATTTCCTCCTTGACACAACAGGACTATGGGTATCCCGCCAATACTCGGTCGCCAGAGCCTCATTCGTGAAAACAGGGTCCACCACAGGAAGGTGAGATTAACATTTGGGAGGAGAGGTTATATTAACCAGCAAGTGGTGAGGCCACTCCTGCGAAAACGCCCCCGCAAATGATTTGAACGAGGAGGACTCACCAGACATAGTAGACGAATACGACGACGGCGAGGACGTCATTGACAGCTTGATCGCTCAGGAGGACGACGAGTTGTTAGAAGCAGAATCACGGCTAAGAAATCCCGACATGAACTGTAATGAGTACAGATGAGTACCTACTATGATATGTACATGTATATACGAGTACCTTTCAATAATAATATCTCTATTCCTCAATATAATGTATGCCTTGTGAATACCTTAATATTGCTAATTTCATTAATTTTTTCAACAAAACGACTACGTCTTTTTTTTAAACATGCCCTGGGATAATTTTGTAGTTTGGGGGGGGGGGGCTATCGATCCGAAAAGTTACTAATATAAATAACAACATGATGTGAATATGGTTGGCTTCCATCAGAGAAGAAAATTAGCTTTTGTGAATTGGGGTTGGGTAGAGAAAGGGGGGAGCGGGGATGGGATTGGGGGGGGGGGTTGTCCAAAGTTAGTGATTGTAAACAGGAACCATAATTACAACAACATTTCATCATAATTCGGGTATAACAGAAGAAATAAGGTGAAATTCTGCATTTTTGGGCATTTTTTTGCTAATTTTGAAAAATGACATTTTTTTCGAAGCGCCATATCTCGATAACGAATTGAGTTACAAACATGTTTGAATTGTGAACATTGTAGGAAATTTAACGCTCTACAAAATAGTATGCTTTTGCCGTAGGACGTAAGGGAAAAAAGTTATTGAGGAAAAACCGGAGAAAGGTCGAAATTTTTGCAATCCCCCCCTCCCTTTTCGCACAGGGTCCTCGAGGTTAAAAACTTGAGAAAATGTTAATTAACCGTCCCTGAACAACATCCCAAAGTTTCATTAACTTCCGACCTTTTTCCACCTAAAACTACCTGTCGACTGGACTGGGGCTGTGATTCCCGGTTTTTATTAAAGGAGGACGTTTCACAGATCAATGGAACACTAATAGCTCCTCCCTGTAAATGCAATTATTAATGTGATAAAAATATCTGTCAACAAGAGACGTTTTTCAACTAAACCAAACTTCTTTAAACAACGGATATTTAAAATATATTTCTTCCGGGTGTTTTTTGATGCTCTTCATTCACACAGTGAAGAAAGACACCATTGCTCCTACTGCCTCTCATACCTACTAATAGTAGTGAATGCGTCACTAGAGACGTCATTACAATTAGTGAAGAGTAAAGAGCTCTCCTTTGACAGTTTTTTTTTTTAGAAATGTGTCGAATTTTGAGTGACAATTCTTCTGATTCACAAGTTTTTCCTTTATTCGGTGCTTTTAGAAAGATCGTTTGTCTTTTTATGAACTTGAATTTGTCTCTTTTTTTTTTTTCATTTTATCCAACTTTTAGGAACAACAAAGAGCTCCATCCATTATGGAACAACATTCTTTCCTCAGAATTGATTTGATAACATGCAGAAGTTAATTCTATTCTCGAAATTTAACGGAATAAAAGATTTTCATTCAAACAAAGAACGTGAGTAAAAAAATGCTTAATTTTTGCATAACTAAAGAACCAGTTTTCCCGCTCACAATATTTGTTAATGTCATAATTCGCTTAATACTGAATCAAAGCCCAGATTGGTTTAATCATTTAAACATATTCAATTAACCGCAACAACCAATGTTGGTCGATACTGAGTCACAATTACTGATTAGTTTGAAATCTTGTAGCTGATATTACTAATTTTTACGTAATAAAAAAAAATACAATTTCTGGTCCGTTTTCTGATAGATATATTGCTACCGTGCTTTGTAACGGCTTGGTAGCGAAGGGTAACGGAATGCGACTAGAGCCAAGGTTAATTAAAAACCAAAGAGACTTTATTAAGAACGGTGTTTACAAGAAATACGAGTATTGTAAGGATTCTCAGGT
>JAFIDM010001028.1:63590193-63610882 GCA_023159025.1 Thereuonema tuberculata
CTCTTTGGTTTTTAAATTACCTTGGCTCCAGTCGCATTCTGTTACCCTCCGCTACCGAGCCTTTACAAAGCACGGTAGCAATATTCTGTTAACAATTTTACCGTTTATTTTAATAAAGCATTTTTCTTGATTCTTTGTTCACTGTCGATTTTGAAAAGAGCAAAATATTATTATTATGACTAATGTGAAACCTGCAAATGCGTCCACAATCTATTAGCTCTGTATGACTGACTATGCAATGCAGAACAAATGATTAGAAGATCTCTGTGATACGTAGTAGGTGCCTCCATCTAGCTAATAATGGTATGGCAACCTGTGACATAGTATCACCTCCTTTACGAGCTGATTCATCGAATCAATGATTTTTAAATGGTATCCTGTAGAATAGCCATCCATGACCCGCCTCCAACGCTCATCAAGAATTGAAGTCGGACTGTCGTACATCTGCGCCTGTTTGAGCATGTTCTGAGATTTTCTATGGGCGACAAATTTTGCTATTTAGGCGATCACGACCGAAGTGGAATGTTGTTATTCCTGAAGAAGGCACCTGTTGTCCCTGCAACACGTGGTGTGGTATTGTCTTGCTGAAATATGGCGCTGGGGATGTCCTGCAGGTACAGAAGGGCGACTGTCAGTACAATTTTCATTAATGTATCGGGCATTCGTTATGGTGGTGCGGACTCTATGAGAGCTGATCTGCCTTTGCACCCCATGCACCCCAGGCCACAGTACCTCATGTTGAATACATACACTCTTCCTGATTGCTCTCCACCTGTCGTCTGCGGACAAGTATGCGGCTATCATTTTGTCCTGAACAGAAGCGCGATATTGTGTCATTCATTACTTCACTCCCTTCGTTTCCTGCACCATTGCAGCTTGGAGTCAATTGCTGAGGTATAAAAAGAAGCCTCTGCAGAGGCCGACGAATCTGCAGTTCCAACTGTAATAACCGGCGACGTACTGTTACAGCTGACATGGCAGAAAGCTTCAGAGTTTGCCACTGCTGCTCCAACGCCGTTGATGATGCAGAATGATCAAAGAAAGACATTCTCATGAGATGCTGGTTATCCTGGGCGGTGTCTGTGTACGACATCTACGGCCTTCTCTTCATGCTCTACGTCCTCTTCGTGCCAATCCCTACACACACTTTCCACGACGAATACATTGCACCACACGAGACCGGCAATCTCTCGGAGGGAACAAACTTGCCGCTGTGACTTTAACGCTGTAATGCTAATCATTTGTTCTGAATTACCTAATGAACATAATATAAAAATAAAAATTAAAGTTCGACTCCTTCCAGATATTCTGTTTTTATGAATAGTTGTGCGGAAATACTTTACTTTTCAATCAAGACTTGGCTAATCAAAAAGTTTCGAAGATCAAAATTTTGAAAATTTCTTATTACACAGGTAATACGATGTCATTAACTTATAAGGAGAAATCACCGTGTGTATAACATGGAAATCAATGTCTTCCTGTGAGATGAAAGTACAAAAGGAGTACTACAAAAATATATTTGCGTTGAGGGGTTAACTCTCAAGCATCTTCGAGACATTTGACATTGTTTTCATTGACTTACGAGTATTAAATTATTAACTTCTTGTTCAATTATAAAATAAATGTCGTTGTGGGGCAATGCGTGTTGGTTTTGAGATCCTGAGATCCAGCAATAGATTCTGCGTGGGAGTCAAGATTCTTATTAAAGGTTTGACGTGCGTAAAATGTTAATATCAAAAAATCAAGGCCATATTTTTACAATTGCAAATATGCACAAATCGTCTTCACTCTTTTCAAATGAAATCACCCTATCGATTACGTGATCCAGTTCCCGCGTCCTAGCTTCTTATTCTTGAAAAATTTCTTTATAATTCTCATTTAAAAAGGAAATGAAGGTCCTTTTCAAAATGTTTGTGATTTTTAATATATAAACTTATAAATGTATTTGTGTGTTGGCCTTGATTTTTTTTTGCTAGGGACAAGGTTCTGTTTTTTATGATTATTATTTATTTATTTAATTTTTTTATTATTATTCGTTTTGCTTTCTTTTTTGTCCATTCTTTGATATAATATAGGGTTTTTTTCCTTTCTTTTTCCTGATTATATTTGGAATAGTAGGTGGAAAAGTAATATACATTAAGAAATATTTTGCTCCTGATGTTTGATAATATTATTATACTTGATAAAGCTTCAAGAGAAAAGCGTATTCGTAAGATAAAAAAATAGGTTAGTTAACTTGCGTATTTGTAGATTTGATACTTTATATTTAATAAATTAAAATCTTTCTAATAAAAAGGAGTTACGGAGAAGAATATTTAATTATTTCTAATCGTAAATTACCTTTCTATCTAATATTCTTAACATAATCAAGAAACAAAAAAGAAAGAAAATGCCTTATCATATCGCAGGCAAGAAGACAATTTGTTATCGTAAAACCGTATATTAACCTGTTTTTAATTTTGTTAATTTTTTTTTGTTTCAGCATTCCTCTTCGTAATGATTTGTTAATAATGTCTGGTGGTGATAGAAATAAAAAACACAGTGATCACAGGAATGTTTACCATGTAAGTAACATTAGTTCAGTAAAATTATTTAAGTAATTTAACCGTCCAGTAATTCCGAGAGAGTTGACGAAATGCCTTTTATCTTTGGGTTCGAATCGCAAGTAGGAATGGATAAATTTAATTCATTGTCTGGTCAAATATTGTGAAAATCCTATTGTTGTTTTCTTTAGTCTGTTTACGTTTTTAAAACTATTTCTATGACTTTATCTGGCAAAGCATAGCCTTAGTTGCTATTTAATTATTAAAAATATGCAAACTGAGAGTACATGCTGCATCAGCTACAATCTTTATTGTTTATTACTTGCTTCTTACATTTATTTATTTTAATTCACCATTTAGAAATTAGCAGTTTTAGAACTTTGTGTTATCTTTAGCAATCAAATGTACAATAATAATAAAGTTTGTGTGTAATGAAAAAAAGGCAGTACCAATAAAAGTGGCTTCTGTGAGTCCTTTGTTCAAGACTAATCGCGGTTAACCGTCTAACCATTGTACTACAATAGTGCTAAATACCTTCGCACCAAATACCAAATACCTAGTGCTAATTGTTGAGGAATTGATTGGGATATTTAACGACCCATTTGGGAGCTATTGTGATAGCTGCCAAAATCGAAACCATTGTGTTTGTCATATCCATTCGTCGTCAGTGTCAGTCCACCCTTAACAACTCCCAAACAAAGGTCGGGCCGACAAACAGACTTCACCATCGTTTCAGCGACCCATGACCTGTAGGAGTGGCGTAAATTTCATAGGCCAACGCCCCCTACGTTCCAAATATTTGTCATTGTACTCTCCAAAAAACTCCTAACGACTGTAGGAATGGGGTATTTTCAAAGACCAACGCCGCCCCCCTCATGTTCGAGATATTTGGCATTGTTTTGATTGGATTTCCTCTATTAGCTAAAAGGTTAGAAATGCAACCATTTG
This sequence comes from Thereuonema tuberculata, assembly GCA_023159025.1. Lineage (NCBI taxonomy): Eukaryota > Metazoa > Arthropoda > Chilopoda > Scutigeromorpha > Scutigeridae > Thereuonema > Thereuonema tuberculata. The sequence goes on from JAFIDM010001028.1 coordinate 63,593,685, forward strand.
ATTTCAGTTGTCACATTTAGCTTGATGCCTAACGTCTCGGGCTCATAAACTGAGAATTGTTGGTTGAAATCCGTGTAACATTTTTCTTTTTTCCTCCTTATTTTCCAAACACTTTTATTATCAAATCTTTTATTAGGTTTGTCAGAGAAGTCGATCAGTGAAATAAAACATCTGATTTGAATACCTACAGACTATTTTTTTTTTAATTAAAAAAATTTTTTGTTTGTGTTCAGCTCAGAATTTTATAATTTTACATTTATTGTATTTTAAAGACAGATGAATCTGACCCCGAATTGGAGTATGATGCTGAAGAATTTGATGAAAATGGGGAACCGATTGCTTGCTATTCCGGAGGAATAAAATCTCTTAAGAAAGATAAAGATCTTCATGAAGATGAAGATAATTCTACAGATAATTCTACATCATCAGAAAGTGAATTCTCTGATGTTGAATTCAATACTACAGATGAAGATTTTTCTTTAACTGATGACGATTACGAAGATTCTGATCTGGAAGAAGGAAATGAAGAGGATGTTAATGAGATTAAACACAGTAACACTTCTCAAACTTCTCTAGAATGTGAAGAAATGCAGAACAACTCAGAAAATGTAAACAATTCGGACAGTGGCATAAGTGAAGAGTGGGAAGAGGACGAAGAGAATAGACTTGTTGCTGGCTCTTCTCGTTCACTACCTAACTTCATTGCTTTCTACAGAGACCCTCATCAGAACGATGACGAAATGGAAGTAAGTCACATATTTTCTTTTTGTAAAATTGTCTTATATTTTCGCTTCGATATTGAAGGATAAATAAATTGCTAAAGCTTTGAAGATAATGTGTGATTATTTTAAATTATCGAAACTTACTGAAAAACGTCAAGAAAGCACATTACTAAAGTATATAAAGGAATCGTTTTTCGTTGAGCTGCATGCGATAGCAATTATTGAAAGTAAGAATAAAATAAGTCAATAGTTAAAAACTAAACTTTTTAGTTGAATTAACAAAAATAATATGGGTACCTCAACCTATACGTAATAATATAATATGAGATTATTTTACATTCATTCAAGAAGAGTCTACAACAGTTCAGTTTTCAGTAATAGATATCAATGAGATGCATGGAATATTTATTTTTTAGCAATTCCACGCCCCATTTGTATTTATTTCTGAACTAAATAATAAGCTTAAGAAGCAAGTTTCTTTTTTTTCTTTTAAATTATATTTTTCTGAAATTGTATCTTACGTATGTCTTACTAGTAGACAGTAATTGTTTTTCAGCATTTGGATAATTGATTCTTTAACATATTTTTAATGTAACTACATAGTTATTTTTCTAGGTAAATAATTTGTTTCGAAAAATTTCTAAGGTCAGTAGATTGAAGATTTTTGTTTAAAAGAGATCCGGGTCTGTGATTAGTTGTGGCTCACTTGGGACCAGAAAGCCCGTTTTCATTAGATTATTTAATGTAATTAATTTGTGTTTATTGTTTATCCGAAGAGGAGAGCCGCAGGTACTGCTTGTAGAAACTTGTAACTATTTTTTTAAATATTTAAATATTTGCAGTAGGTCGCTTACTTCGTCTAACACTTATTGGAACGTTAATCTAGCAATCAGCGTTATTTAAATCTTTAGAACAATTTCCAAATAAGTTATTAAATTGACTAAATGGTTGATGATTGACTCTGCATGAAAATTTCAAGGACATTATACTCTTGAGTAGAATTTAATTTGAAAAACTATTCTGTTATGATAATATATCGCAATTTTGTTGCTTTACTGTGCGACTACGTTGCTTCGTCTATCAAATAATGCAGTATAACGACAAAGGACATAACTGAATGCTTCAGTCACTTTGGTAGATCTCCCTCGTCAGGATAGATTAAATGTGTGATGTTAAACATTACTGCAGGGTATAGATAAGTATCGAAATCGAAATTATAGTTCTTCCGAAGTACTCTTTATCACATTTTTATACATAACCTGACGATGAAGATGTCAATCTATATATATAAAAGAAAAATTGAGTTTAATGGCCCTAATTAATCTGAAACCATAAGACACAGAACTATAAAGAAGGTGACAAATGTTAAATATAGTATTGAGGATGATCACAATTTCATTTTTATGTACGTGGGTCACGTGGATTACTATCAAACATGTGATCTATTTATAGACACAATATTGAAAACAAATTCAAATGACTGAAAATATCTTATCATGTTAAAAGTTTCAGTTATCGTTTATCATCTGTAATGGTAGATTGTCAGTTGCTTCTATCAGTTTGTTAGAACTTCTTTATTTTCTTTGTATGGTTTTCATCAGCATTTGCCTAAAATAAAATCATTTACCTAATTTACCATTTTCTGATTAAAGGTCCTTAATCCCGATATTCTGGAAGATGTGGTATTAGCTCTTAATCAACAAAACAGGTAATTACAGATTAACGCTACTTTCCAGATATCCTTGATTTTTACTATCAAAAACATGAAATGATTCATTAAAAGTTAATGCTTGCAACATTCTCCAATTTTTTTACTGGCAAAAATGTGATCAAATATAGTATCTTTAGAAACATCTCCGTTATTAACCTCTGATGAACCTCTGCCCCCCTTCTGTAATTTTTTTGAAACCTATAAACAGATTGCACAAGATTAAAAAAATCTTTATCAACGTGATTTCTGTTATTTGTGGGTTTTGCAGATTTAAATTATCCTTTTTTTCTATAATTATTTTGGCTTCCATATAATAAATGTGCTTCGTTATCAATAATCTGAAAATCCGAAAACAATATTTTAAATATAGTCCTATATAAACACTGTATTTTTATGCTATTGACATGTTTAAATTAATAAATGTTTTGTTTAAACATTACTCCAGAAATGTAATTATAATAAATAAATACAACATCTTCATCTTTTCAAAAACATCGCTATATTTCGCAGATATATTTTATCTGCTTCTTCGGGCGGTAGAATTCTTCCTTAACAAAGGTTTAAATGATGGAATAATAACAATATATGGTAATTACAATGTTAATAATATAGGGTCATACATGTCAAGTCATATATATATTGATAATCATAATTATTACAGTTAATTTTGTTGTCTGATCTTTTTAACAAAAGGTTTAAATGATGGAATAATGATTACAATGTGAACAATATATATCAGATCATATACCTATTAATAATTTATAATTATAGTTAATTTTGTTGTCTGATCTTTTTAACAAAACCAAATAATCATAAGTATGATAAAGCAGAATAATAACATTAAATTCTTGGTTAAGAGTGAAAACAATAAAATTTTGTAACTTTTTACAATAAATAGTATATTACTGGAATTTTTTAATATTTATACAATTTTTTTTTTTGGAGCACAGGAAGAAAGCTAAAAGAACGTGTCAATGAACACATCAACGCTACCAAAAACAACCACCCCGAGATATCAGATTGGGCCCACCATTCCCTAACATTAGGACATAACCCCGATCGTACAAATTGTTTTCAGAAATATGCATAATACAGAACTAAGGTTTATGCTCGAAGCTTGCGTAATAAGAAGCTTCAAATGATTTAACAAGCAAAAAGGTGTTGAAGTAAGCCAAATTACATTAGATAAATTCAGGAAAAATTGTATAAATATTAAAAAAATCCAGTAATATACTATTTATTGTAAAAAGTTACAAAATTTTATTTAATTATGATTATCAATATGTATATGATTTGACATGTATGACCCTATATTATTAACATTGTAATTAGCATATATTGTTATTATTCCATCATTTAAACCTTTGTTAAGGAAGAATTCTACCGCCCGAAGAAGCAGATAAAATATATCTGCGAAATATAGCGATGTTTTTGAAAAGATGAAGATGCTTTATTTATTTAATAAATGTTTTGTTAGGCAAAATAGTGCAAAAATGTTTCTCCATTTAAATGATAATAAATTTATTTTATAACGGTATTCTTTTTGCAGAACGGATCCTGACAAAGCTCAAAAAAGTGTAGATGCTCAAAAAGTTGGAAGAACCTTAGAAAATGTCAGAGTTCAATTGTATGTATTCAGTTTAATTTCTAGTTTAAAATTACTAAAATTAAGATATTTTCTACGATAGATACAAAACATTGTTTGTATTGAGACATTGATGAAGATATTCCTTTTAAAGAATATTCAAAACGTATTACTTGGTGTTCTATGTATTATTTTTACAGGTCGACCATCAATAATCCGGCAATCACTAATCTGGTTCCACCTATAATCCGGCATTAATTACGGCTAATGTAATTTTAAATTTCCTGGGTATCCGCATCAATCCGTCGCTATAGTTCAATGACGCTACTTAGTGTATAAACACTGTTGGCGTCACTTGCCACTAAAATTAAGTGCATAAAATATTCATAAACATCAATGACTGAGACAAAGGAGCTATTTACTGTTGATTATTCCTAACTAAAGATGTCCAAAGTGCATGAAATAGCTGTTTTAAGATGTCACTTAGTAAACACTGGTCTCGCCCATTGATGTTTAACATTAGCAGTATTTACTGTTTATATTTATTCTCATTGATTAAAGAACTGAACTTCCTGTGTGGCAAGCTTTACCAAATAGTTTTAATTATTTGTTATAACCTGGTGAATTTTAATCGTAGGCATGGTTCCAATGTGTAAAGAAAATGCATCTTCATTTTGGAACTACCAGTGATCAACTTTCTTGTGTAAGTCAACAGGATTACCTGTATCATTTTATTTACCTGTGCTTCGTTCAAATTTCACCTGATTTTCATTTAATGTTTCTTTTTTCTTTATTAACCAACTTCTGTTGATTGACGGAGAATTTAAAGGTAGAATGAGGTGGTTAACAGTGAGGTTAAAGGTCTATTCTAAACTAATCCTGGCACCCTATTCTCGGTCCTAATACTTACCGGATTAGTGATGGTCAACCAGTAATATATAATATGATATAAATGCATGACGTAGACATTATTAGTTAATAACAGATCATTAATCTGAGTTTAGGACACTATACCGGAGTACAGGTGACTGTTTTCGATATCATACATGTTTCTCACTTATGATTACATTACGTTAGCGTCTTTGCTCAAATACCAAATGAAAGCAGATAAATCTCTGCCCCCTCTATTTAATTTTTTGAAACCTATAAGCTGATTGCCGAAGATTAAAAAAAAATCTTTATCAACGTGATTTTTGTTATTTCAGGGTTTTGCAGGTTTTATTTATACTTTTTTTTTCTATAATAATTTAGGTTTCCATATACTAAATGTACAAGTCATGTTTTTGTGTTGTTATTTTGAGGTCTCATGACTTCTTGAATAGTTTCTTTGTAATTTCTTTGGTATTTTCTTGATTATATGAGAGAAACCTTATAGTGAAAAAAATATTTTAGCCTAAGGGAAAAAAATGAAAAGAGCTATTTTGTTTTAAATTTATTTTCAAAGAGCGTCGAGTCACAAGTTGACTGTTTCTCCTTGGAGGCTGCATTTCATCTTTTGAATGGTAGCCGGTGGAAAATAGTTACTTGAAAGAGAAGAAAAGTCATACTGATATTGATTGCATCTCAATTGGGACATTAAAGGAAATCTTAAATGAGCTTGAAATCTATATTGTTAGTTAATTTATTTTAGAAGTAGTATTATGTGAACATTCTTTAGCCACATTCACAAGAAGCTAAATAGGAGATAAAGGTTTTCCAAAATAGATAAAGACATAAATTGAGAAACAGCAAATCTATATATCCACCGCCCATTCTCATACCGTTTGAACTATGCGGATCTTCTTGAAACGTGGCGTGATATCTAACCTTTTTTATTTGAAATTGTTGTGTATGGCTTCTTATTGACAAATTAGCTGGTGACTAAAATACCCCCGAAAAGTTTTTGGACTCACAACGATGTTGCAAAATATTAAATACTAATCCACTACTTCCGCATGCTTCGATATAAATAATTATTTAAGGAACTTATGAAAATTTCTACTGTTTGAAATCAGCAAAGAATTTAAAAAGGAAGCAAAGAATTTTTTTTGTGAGGGGGGGGGGAGGGGCAGGTTTTTTAAGACTTGAAATTTGAAGTAGTGTCAAGTCAAGTCAAACTTCAAAGCAGACTTGGAACTCCTTCAAGGTCTTCTTGTTTGATTCATTCCTTCAACGTTTCAATCAGTAATACTGATCACAAATTATTTTATTATTTAAATAACATTGCAATTTTGTATAATATTTTTTTAATGCATTTGAATGGTAAATGTTTTGAATGCAGTTTAATGTTTAAGTTTTACTATACGTTAATGTTTAATGTTTTCAGTATACTTATGCAGTGTATTTCTACTTATATTTCAGGATGGAATCAGGCAAAGTAATCGTGAAGATTTGTTACAGATCAGAACTGAGAACAGATTTCGCAGTTTTAACAAAAATCGATTGAGTTTAACAACTGAAGAAGATTCAAGTGAAGATTCAACAGATGAAGACTAAGGAATAGCAAGCATCACCATTCATGAATCGGAATTATTAAAAAGAACAAATATTAGAAATAGTAGAAATACTGTTATTTAACATCATGTCAGGATTATAACCACGCTTTAATAATGTTACCTTTCAAAAGTGTTGTTCCTGTTTTTGTCAAATGCTGTCATGCTAAAAAATTTAAGATTTAAAAAAAAAAAAAAACATTAAAAATTAGAAGAAATCGTGAGACCTCAAATAACAATACAAGAACATGACTTGTACATTAATCTATAAAGAATTAAAGTATTAAATGATCTGAAAATAAAAGAAAATATAAGAAATAAAACTTTTCCAATGAAACTTTTTCAATTTTTATCACATAAATAACCGTATTTGGAAGTAGGAGCTGTTAGTCTTTCATTGATCTGTGTAACGTCATCTCTAAATAAAAACCGAGAAACACAGGCCCAAGAGTCAGATACTGTAAGGAATATCCACGGCCTAAAGGTTTGCGGATAAATCTCATTTGGGGTACAGGCTAGTTCCGTTTTTAGGCGAGTACTGACTGGATCCGGAAAATAGTAGTAATTAAACCGGGAAATAATGGATCACCAAGTTCGGGTCTGTCAATAATAATCGTCTATGCTGTGAATGAATACGTTCATCCTCGACCCATCCTCGATATCATCCGTTGTTCAATTGCTACTGGCTAGTTATTTAGACACACTCGAATCGTGCAAAGTGGGGTCTGCAGTACTAAATGACCTGAATGCAGGCAACTCTTGAAATTGGACTTGAACAATCCTTGAATAAATGAGTTGTGTGTGACAGTTTCAGCTACACAAGCGTCTTATACCGTATGGTCATAATTGAAGAGGTGTTTTAGAGCCAATTACCAAAAACCTATTGGGCCAAACTTTCATCAAATTTGGTGTGAACATTACAGTATTCAGACTATAGGGTTTTGATTTCTAAAGAAAAAATAAATTTATTTCAATATTTCGCCACCAAGAAAAAAAAAATTGAATTGGATGCACGGAAATATGGTGATAGCAGTAAACTGACTACGTCATACATTGAAGGATATAAAAAGAAAGAAGGATAAATAAAACGAACAGCGTGTGTTAGGTCCGACTGATATGCTATGGTTGCGAGGTGGTACTTTGATATTATCGTGATCGGGCTTTGCCTTTTGAAAATTTACTACGAAAAAAAACATTGCTTCTATCCGGAATAAATGAGGTTGAAGAATTTAAGCAAAGGTCTAATGACAACAGCAAATTTTTAAAAATGATTTTGCGATTTGAAAATAGGAGATTGTTACAAGCGCTGCCAGGACGAGGACACAAACCGACATCAAGCTGCTACACTGAAATGAAATGATGCACACGGGTCCAGGAGTGCGCGGGCAATATCCAGGTAATTTGATATAGCATTTCCAACGATGTGGAAAATTATGCGTTAAATGCCGAAGTTTTTCCCTTAAAAGATCAGCCGCACTCAAGAACTGCTTCCAGGAGTTGCGGGCGCTCGTCTGAAGTTTTCTCTAATGTTCAAAGCTCGAATGGTTTTTGGACATCTGTGGAGTGACGAAAGCACATTTTCATCTTAATGGAATTGTAAATACACAGAAATGCCGCATTTGGGCGTTTGAGAATCCTCATGTGTCTCATCAGATACCTTTCCACTCATCGAAAGTCCGTGTGGTGTGCCGTTTACTGCTTCGTTCATCATCGGTCGTACTTTTTTGAAGAAACACCAAATGGTTCCATGACTGGCTCCGTAAATTCTGTGAGGTATCGACGAATGCTGCTTGATTTTTGTTTTAAATAACTTTAACAGCTTGGATGCCTTCGACCCATCAGATTTAGGCAGAATGGATCATCTGTAAATCATGCCAAATCACACATTTAAATGATGCCGAATAAAAAGTAGTTTTGATTGTATTGATTGTAAACTTGTATTTATTATATCTAATTTTCTCCAACACTTGTAGCTCCCAGCGTCATTTTTTTCTCCTGTTGGTAAATATTGAACAAATTTGTTTTCTTTGAAAATCAAAACCCGTGGTCAAAACAGTGTTCAAACCAAATTTGGTGAAAATTGACCACAACAACATTTGATTCAATATTTGTTTCATTGGGTAGGACGTTATAATACGATTTTTCAGTATCGATATTTACACACACTGCCAAAAAACAAAATAGCGCACCCAGAACTAGTAATCGAAATGAAATGACACTCAGGCGTAGGAAATTAAAGTGATAACTGTTTAGAATATCACAGCAAATGGACCGTTATTCGGGCGAAACAGGCCAATAGTCCCTTTAGTAATACGTCAGACCGCCTCTAGAAATACGGTTTGGTATGGAGTCATGATAACGTCTAATGCTTTCCTGTTAGAAGATCATCCCATAGTTGTTACATCTGCTGCTTCAGATGGTCGAAATCTCGATATCTGGCGGGTCAAGGTGTCGACAGCCCGGAGGTCTACGGAAGCTAGTGTTGTAAGTGGGCAGGCAGTATTTTGCTGGAAAGTGTACCGCTATAGCCCTCTCTACGAAAGTAGCAGAATCTTCTGAATGTACTGCTGGGCCGTCAATGTTCTCCTGATCACTATCAGCGGAGACCAAGAATTGTAGGGATTGGCTTCCGACACCATGACGCCACCAGCCCTGATGGTGTATCGCTCATTACGGAAGTGCGGATTTGTGCGCTGCTTCACGCGAGAGTAGGGTGGTTATCCGTGTTCAGACAAAACCTGGATTCGTCACTGAGCACGATTCGTTGCCAGTCCACAGTCTGTTTGTCAACCTCTCACTGCTTCACTGGAAACTTCATCTGAAAATTCAGATTGAATGAAAAGCACGCAATCACAAGGATCATGATCCTCGATTCAATGGATTTTCATTTTTGCATCTGTTCGTCAGTGTTTTTTAAAAAAAAATAATCTTTATTAAAAAAAACTTTAACCTTCGATACAACCTTCATTTACAGGTACTTTTATTTATTTATTTATTTTTTTATTTATTGATTTAAGTCCTTTTTCGAAATTAAATTAACTAACTGAAAAAAAGAAAAACAAAAAAAATACCAAAACTATCAAAGCATCTGTTTTTACAGCAGATTTCCTAAAGTAAAGGAAAAGATCAAAATAACAAACTGTTAATTGTTATTTTCTGGCCTTTAATTACTTCTATCAGAGTTTTCGTCTTAATCTTCACTTGAATTTCTTCAGTTGTTTAACTAAATCGAGTTTTGTTAAATCAGCGAAATCGGTCCTCAGCTGTGTTCTGCAAAAAATCTTCACGATTATTTTGCCTGATTCCATCCTGAAACATAACTTAACTATTAGTATACTGCATAAGTAAACTGAAAACATTAAACATTAACGTGTAATAAAAACTGAAGCATTAAAATTCATTCAAAGCATTAAACATTGAGATGTATTAAAAACATGATACTAAAATGCAATGTATTTAAATAATAAAATAATTTTTGATCAGTATTAAGGCAAAGTGACTGGAAACGAAGCCGCCAACATCACTGCAAACGAGGATGGTGGGCTGTTAATGGCAGACAGCGTAAGGGGTGTCAAGAATGCTGTTATTGGAAAGCACATTAATCATTATACAATTGTAATATTGTTTCGATTATTTTTTTTAATTTTTCAACTTCTTAATTTTAGTTTCTTAGAAGTATATGTCAACGGACCTCGTCCGGACGAAAGATCACCGGCACATACTTATACTTATGTTACGAAGTATGAAATATGATTTGTCCGATGCTAACATATTCATGAAAGGTTATTAATTTCGATTATATTTGATAATTTCTCATTTAGCCGTCGGTTTCCGATGTTATTACTTATGAGGATACCCTAGTTTTTCGTGATATTGTTGACTGCATTATAATGAAAAGTTTGGTTAAAGATCAGTATTCAAACAGTATCCGAAAACTTTCAAAAACCCAATTTCAAAAATACACGAAATATTTACATTGTTAACAAAATATTCTTGACCTCAAATTGCAAATAAAATTGCCGATATTTTCCTAAACATGTAGTCATGGACTAATACTAAATAATAAAGAGAGCAAGAAAATATTTTGTTTGCTCTCCCGAAGTCATGGGATTACCAGAAGTTTTTTTGAGTTTCGGTAATATCGTGGGGATATTACTGATGGTAAACTAATATGAATGTATTTGACGAAGCAGAATGTGTTCACGAGATGGACATTTCCATTGAACCAAGGGGTGGAGGTGACAACTAAACGTTAATCATTTGCATATCTTTCATTCAAAAGGTGCTTCCATTTTTTGTCACAGAGTGTGTATACCTGAGCACATAGTTTGCTTCCAATTCGTTAATTAACTGGCAACCTTTCAATTTCAAGATTTATCTGTTATAGATATTGTATGTTTCAAATTCAGATTGAATGAAAAGCACGCAATCACAAGGATCATGATCCTCGATTCAATGGATTTTCATTTTTGCATCTGTTCGTCAGTTCTTCAGTGTTTTTAAATTTCAGGAAAGGCAGGTACTATTGTGTCTCCTGTGAGCAATCCTCAAAACACCACTAAATTCTGTATCTTCAATTTAATACATATTTTTTTTCAATCTGTTACCGTGATCGACACTAAGACAATGCCCTGTATGTTTTAATTTAAAGTGATGTTTTAAAAAAAAACAAGATTTCCACTAGTTTTTTTAAAGTAAATAAAATAATTCGTAACGTTTATCGTACTGTTGCCAAGGAATGGTAACTTACTGAAGTTGACGTGAAACTTCAGTTAATTCGATTCTACCACAGAATATGAAATTCAAATTATAAATTCAGTTTTGAAACCTAAGCCCTTATGCATACGACATCCTACTATAACAGACGTTACTGTAATGTGGCTAAGTATTGAAGATTTCTGCCGTAGTATTATTAACAAATATGAATTACAATGTACAGAAATAAAAATCAAATAAATAATCGTCATTTGATTGTAGCGATATGCAAAATTGACATGGATCCAACTGCTATATCCTATGTAAGGTGAACTTCATTACTGTATCAAAACATTATCTATCTCCATTATTCAAATTCTTTAATAAAAATTGACAATGAAAACTTAATTGAGCGCAATTATTTTAGATCTTTTTTATCTTTATTTTCTTTTATAGTCAATCATAAGATTTATGCATTTTGCCTAATTATTTTCTTATTTCCGGAAAATACTCAAATCATACTCTATAGTAGCAACAGTGAAACAACCTATCAGAACATCATCTAACACGAGAATGCTCCAACTGAAGCACATCAGCTTTTATGTTGCTTTTATGTTTGGAGACCTTCTCGCACAGTGACATCGAAATGAAATGATCTCCGATCTCGATGCATTCCAGCTGGTCCAGAAAATATTGTGGCTTGTATGGATTCCTCTGTTTGCGCGCATATCGCCATAAGAAAAAGGTCTGGAAGTGTAAGATCTGGTGATCGAATCATTTCGATTACACTACGTCTGCCATTCCAGCTTCCGGGAAAAGTCTGAGGAATGCACGAACAATAAGTGTGATAATGAGGCAGTGAACCATCCTATTGCCACAGCACTTTGTTCATGTGCAGTATAAACTCAGGGTGAATCATACTTGCAGGTACTACTGTAAGGTCACAAGTTCTGCAGTAGGACTTATGATCTCAGCAACTGCATGGTTTAATACTTGTGCAAATGAATAAATTGTAATCGGAAATGGCTCTGAGGAAAAAGTTACCGGATTGACCGGATAGAAATGATTCATTGTGTATATTATGACTTACATTTTGCTCCATAATTTTAATTTTAAACATGGAACCTCTAAACAGAAACGTCTTCTGGCAAAGTTAACCAAAAACGTATCTCCTTTCTCTTCATCATAAATATTTTCTTTATTTTACAGACGATATTTCACAGAATTTATCATTCTGTTTTTTCAAGCCTTTTTTGAATATTTTACAATGAGTAACAATTAAGTATCAGTACATTGTCAACGAACATGACCTAACATAATTAGGCAATAATAATAATTAATAGCCGTGCTGGCGTGGCCGTGCGGTCTCGGCGGCGGCCAGCCGTGGCGACCAATGCGCCAGTACCTGGGTTCGAATCCCGGCAGTGGCATGGCTGTTTCAATTTCCTTTCCTGTGTTGTCCAGCCTCTTCTTCAGTTTCTCTTCGGTCTGACGTCATTCCTTAATGGCGTCCTGGGGGCAGGCAACGGGAAACCACCCCCAGTATCTTCCCTCAGGTGTTTCTAGGAGATCCATGTGAGACCTCCTGTCTTCGGACAGAAAACTATGGATGATTAATACAATGCAAGAAATTCAATCATTTTTAACTAACAAATTAATATGAAAAAATAAGAAGACAAAAACTTATCTGCTAGAACCCATTTTTGAGCTTCATTTTTGATTTTCATGCACCCAAAGTATTCCACAAGAATTCAGTCATTTTATGATTAATTATCTATGAATTACTAATTTATGTTTCATACTCATCATCAGCAATGAACATTATCTTTTTTGTTCAGTGACTCTCACCATAGATATTTCATATCGAACTTCTTTTTTCTTTAACATCTTTTTTAGATATTAGAGAGTTCATGTTTTCGTATGTTTGATATGCACTGATTTCCAAAATCATCAGCACACCCCAAACGAGTGATCCTGGGACAAAACTCGGTATATGTTACCATCAGATGTTGGCTAGTGTGCTACTGATTGCAGTTTGCAGGCAGGTATCCAGGGAGGACCGGTGTCTTGGAATCCGGACACCGTCTTTAGGGAATAATAAAGAAACAAACATTATATAAAAGTGTGTTGAAGTGTGTAGGTGTAATTGATGAAATTCAAAAAGACTACTTTCGCCATAAATTTTTAGTATGAAGATCATTTTCTTTTTTAAGTTAAATTTAAAGAAAGGAAACTGATATATAAAAATTTCATGTAATTGACACCCCGATCCTCAACAAATTCGGACCCCTGCTGAGAACTACAACAGGGCCGTTAGTATTGCTACAGCTGGGGTCGTATAAACGGCTGTAATGCACTGTGTGCATTATCAGTGCACAATACAGATCTGTAAATCGAGGATGCATTCGACGCAGTTATGAAAAAGTGACAGAGATTGAAGGAGATCGTAATGGTGGATGGTTCTTTCGTCGAACTGACCGCAATTTGGACAGATCCTAATGTACTGTGCGGCGTGTGGAGAGAACAGACATGCGCAGGAAAGGCACTGGTAGATCTAGACAGACCACCAAAAGGGAGAAAAGATCGAGTTACAAGGCGAAACAAAACCAAAGGTTCCCGTCCACTTGAAATCTCTGTATTTTCTCCACGATTGGAAGGCGACTTCAGAACTGCATTCTTGACACCCCTTATGATGTCTGCCATTAACACTCCACCATCTTCGTTTGCATTGATGTTGACAGATTCGTTTGCAGTGTTGTAATGAGCGTTTGGCATAAAGATGTTTGCATAGACATGTGGACTGGCAACGAATCGAGTTCTGTGACGAATCTAGGTTTTGTCTGAACACGGTAAACACGCTAGTGTAGTACGAAAAAGCGAACTAATCCGGACTTCATTGATGAGCGATACACCATCAGAGCTGGTGGGGTCATGATGTCAGAAGCCATCCCCTACAATTCTTTGTCTCCGCTGGTAGTGATAATGAGAACATTGACGGACCAGCAGTACGTTCAGAAGATTCTACGGCCTCAGGTGCTTCTCTTCATAGACCGTCTACAGCGGTCCATTTCCCGACAAATTAATGCCTGCCCACATACAGCACTGGTTTCCCTAGGCTACGAGTACCAGAGATGTGAATTGGCAATAGTATTAACGATGGCAGTATCTTATGCAGGAAAGCATTAGATATCTTCATTCCTCCATACCAAGCCGTATTGCTAGAGGCGGTATGACGCATTACTAAAGAGACTTTTCGCCTGTTTCGCTCGAATAAACAGTCCATTTGTTGTGATATTGTAAACAGTTATCATTTTCATTGCCTACGCCAAGTGTCATTTCATTTCGACTACTGCTTCTGGGGGCGCTATTTTGCTGTTTTTTGGCAATGTGTGTAAATATCGATATTGAAAAATCATGTTATACTGTCCTAGCTGATGAAGCAGTTTGAATCACAAGATGTGACGGTCAATTTTGATGACGTAGGGAGGGGTGACCTTAAAAACCACAAATATATGAGGTTAACTATTTTGGAGTGATTTTCGAGATCTCTTTTGAAGAATAGGCAAAGTGAAGATTTCAATAAATGTTCATGTGGAATAAATGATAAAAAGTAAAAAAAAAGTACTATATTATTCATATAATTTCCTCCAAGCATTTTCGCGGGTTGCGCTTAAAACTAAACAAAAATAAAACAGAAATGCAATGATAAAAATTCTCTGTGTTTGATGCTCAATCAGCTACTCTTTAGGTGCAACTATATCTAGTGCATTTCAAGACAAAGATTTGGAATATATTATTAAGTCGTTTTGCAGTAAACGCATATCCCAGCTACCCGATCAATTTGCAATCTACCAGGTAACCGTAATTAAAAGGGAGATGTTTAGAACACAATTACAAAAAAGCTATTTGTCCAATATCCATCACATTTGATATGCCCAATATTTAGACCATGAAGTTTAAACAGGGGGGCTGTAATTAAAGAAGTTTGGGAAAATAAAAATTAAACAGCATTCGTTGAAACCTCACAGCATTGACGGCGCAAGTCATGGAAACGTTTCGTGTTACTTCTTCAAAAAAGTACGACCGATGATGAACGAAGCAGTATAAGGCCAACCACACTGACTTTCGATGGGTGCAGAGGAATCTGATGAGACACATGACGATTTGTGTGTGTTGACAATTCCATTAAGATGAAAATGTTCTTATCGCTCTATAGATGTTCCAAGGCCAGGAAACCTCGACTTCCATTCGAGTTTGGACCATCAGAGAAAAGTTCAGACAAGCGCTGCATCTTCTCGAAGCAGCTGTTGAGTATGGCTGCTCTTGTACGGGAAAAGCTTCAGCAGTTTACGCATAGTTTTCCACATCGTTGCGAATGGCATATCAAATTACCAGGATATTGCCCAAGCATTGCTGGATGCGTGTACATCGTTTAAATCCCGTGCTGGACACGTGTATATCGTGAAGCAGCTGCAACTGCTTCAAAGTTATTAGATTGATGTCGGTGTCCTTCCTAGTCCCAGCAACGCTTGTACTTTCCCATATTTTCAAATTACAAAATAATTATTTGCAAATTTCTGTTTGCCATTAGACCTTTGCTTAAATTCTTCAAAGTCAGATATTCCCGAAATTCGACAGGCAATGTTATTTGTTTCGTAATAAAATTTCAAGAGCAAAGCAAGATCCCGTAAATTTAGCATAGCTAGGGTTTAACATCAAAGCACCACCGCGCAACCATAGCATATCAGTCGGACCTAACCCACTCTGTTCGGTTTCATCTTTTTATATCGTTCAATCTATGACGTCAACATTTTATTGGAATCTGCATGTTTGATCTTGTTTGCGCCATGTTTTCCCCTATGTAGCGACATTTTTAACTAATTTTTTCTTAGAAATAAAAACTCCATAGTCTGAATAGTGTTAAGACCAAATGTGATGGAGTTGGGCCCAATAGGATTTGTTAATTGGCTCTAAACACCTCTTTCATTAGGGCCACACGTATAAGACGCTTCGGTTGCTAAAAGGGGCACACAAAACTCATTTATTCAAGAATTGCAATTCAAATTTCAAGTACAATTTCCAGAGTTGCCTGAATTCAGGTAAGTGTGGCAGATCCCACTTTGCACGATTCGAGACTCACAGTAGCCAGTCGGAATTCAACAGAAAGTGGCAATTGTGACGAGGATAAACGTATTCGTTCAAAGCATACACGATTCATTATAGACAGTTTCCAAGTTGGGGGCCCACTATTTTCATGATCCAGTCAGTAATCACCTAAGAACGGAACTAGCCTGAACTCCAATTGAGATTCTTCCACAAGCCTTCAGGATTTGTATAGTCCTGAATAGATATAGTCCCTGTATAGATTATTGAAACACTAATAGCTCCTCCCTGTAAATATGATTATTTATGTGATAAAAATAGAAAACGTTTCTCCGGAAAATATTTATACATTTTCTTTTATTTCCTGATAAAAATGTTACATATTTAATTTTTTTAGCATGTTTTCATTTGACAAACACAGAACAACATTTTTGTGACTGTGATCCTAAAACATGTAAAATAACAGTAATTCTACTGTAACAATTCCCATTCATGAATAGTTATGCTTACTATTCCTTACAACCTTATATAACAACAAATTCTCTTTTATATAACTTTTTACAATAACAAATATTCTACAGTTTATCGATTTGTTATCTGAACTCTCAAACCAAACGCAAATGACTGTTAGTAGTCAAATATAAATAATTGAGAATAATATAAAACTGAAAATTATCTGATCTCTATATTCGTATGATGTCTACATAAATTACAAGTATGAAAAAATCCATTGGACGATAAACCGAACCTCTACATACTAATACAGTAAAATAAACTTTATTTTATTAATTATTACATTAATCTTCGATACAAACTTTATTTACAGGTAATTTTAAGTATTTATTTATTTGAGTACTTTTCCAAAATTAGTAAAAAACAAAAACAGTATCATAAGCTAAATGACCAAAAAA
>JAFIDM010001028.1:63610982-63632178 GCA_023159025.1 Thereuonema tuberculata
CTACGATGACCATCACAACAGTTCCATTCCATAATCCTGGGCAGAGATACACACACAAACACAATGACTGATCGGATTACTTTCATTTTTCTTGATAGTTAAACTTACAGTATCCACTGTAGTCTTTGAAGTCGTGAGAGAACGACTTCCAGCATTCCAGTATTAATAAGACTAATTGGATTCAGATGGTCAGACCAACGTATACCCGTCTTTAACTCCTAGGAAAGATCTCCTATTTCCCTCCTCTGGGAATTGAAGCCGGCTTATCCAGCCGTAATCCAGTACTTCACACTATAACACTGACACAATTTTCTTATGAGAGTAAGGTACAAAATAAGGAAAATATGAAAATTAAAAAAAAATATATTCGTTTTGCTGAAAATCAAGATGAGAATTATTCCGAAAAGTAAGGTGAAAAAGTAAACATTATGGATCATATGCAGTCTGGAACATACTGAAACAATTTCGCCCACATAAATATCGTTAAGAAATGATAACAACGTAAGACATAAAGCTAAGTAAAGGAATTCACACCCTGAGCTGTCATCGGGTAGAGACTGGGTAGAGATGGAGACTGGCCGTTTCGTTCTCTTAGTACTCGTCAGTCAGCTAAACTCCATGGATGAGAGAGAAGATGCGAACGGTTAAGGATCCCGGATCTTATTCCCGGAAGCAGGACCCCCCCCCCCCCCCCCCGAAGAAACCCTAACCAAAAATAAACACTACAAAAATGTTTCTTCCGTTCTTTATTTCAAAAAACAAAATCATGAAAGTATCAAAGGAGGATTCATCAATCTATTAAGAAAGCCATTACCTATTTAATGACTAATAAGAAAAAAGCTAAATCCCGAGAATGTACACTGTTTCTCACCACGCCTTGAGTTGTCATCGATAGGAATCTGTGACATCAGTGTCGTATTGTTAAAACTCTTTGGCCAGATTTGTCGACAGATATTAATTTTCTTTCGTTTATTATTTGTTTTGAAGAGATCCCGTTCTTGGTAGAGGGCCTTTCACGACTCCTGAGAGGAGCCATCAATGGTCCTAAACGAAACAGCTCTCCCAGATTCTTGTTGATGACAACTCAAGGTGTGGTTGCAAACATTGTGTATTCTCAATATTTATCGTTTTCATTTCCCTAAAGTACCCATGGAGGGATGGGTGGAGTTGTAAATTTCCCCATCCCTTAATTACTTCAAAAAATGGAAGAAATCTACTATTTTTATCCTTTTTTTTTTGGAAAGCCATTTTCTTGCTTTGTAAATCCTTCCCGCCCCCATCAACTCATCAAATTACTTGTGTGAGTTTCCCTCTATCACAATAACTTAACCAGTGGTTGGACCTTCTTTAAACTTGATATGCATATTTAAAGAGAAGAGACAAATTCCCAGAGAAATACAATGGACTTCTATGGATTTTGGCCACAGGCAGGTTTTCGGCCACAGGGTGATTGACAACTTCAAGGGTAGTAGCCACCTTGTGATCAAATTTGGAACTAATTACCTATGGGGATACGAATCTTCGTAAAAATCTCAATAAATAATGAAAATTTCAAAGAAAATGAAAACGTCAAATGATTGAGTGTTTCGTTTAGCTTTCGCTGATCAAAACAGAATAAAAATAAATAAAATATTCGACTGTTTCAAAAAAAAAAAAAAAAAATCATTTGCCAGACTGCATATTCAAAAAAAAATGTTTTATTGGTATTAAAATTAAACAAATGAATTAAAGACAGGAGTGTTTAAATTAAACTTCCCTAATTAGGTTTCTGTATCATTGAGTATTCAGGTTTTTAGAGTTTAAACAACAGAATAAAAGTTGCTTCATTATAGGAAATATTGGTAGTGTTTGAATGCAAATAAAATGCTTTAAGTCATAATGAATAAATAATATCATGAAACTACAACTTCTAAATGTTTTTATTAGCGATAGTTAATTTGTCGCCGAAGATTCAGAATGAATTCATAGAGCTAATGGGAGGCGAAGTGAGAAAAACAATTATGGATCAAATAAAGCAAGCTAAATACAGTAGAGCCCCGATTATCCGCGAAATTGGGTGGCAAGGGCTTCGCGGATAACGAAAATCGCGGATAACCCGAAAAAAGACTAAATTTGAGGTTTAAACACGAAAAAAAATATTTCACCATTAAAAACTACGTTTTATTGTACATAAAACATAATATGTAAAGCTTTTAAAATATGTACAGTAAAGCAGAAACCTTTGCTCTACGTTTGCATCCACAAATTCCGAGAAGGCCTATAGGATCACGATGCACAATAAACCTGTCAGTAATTTTCGACCTTCGCACTGTAGGGTCTATTGTATTTTCCCTGTTGTTGGCTTGGATTAAGATGGGTTTTTTTGAGGTTCGTAATTAAAATTTTCGCGGCACTCGCGGATAATCCGTTTGCGGATAATTGGAGCTCTACTGTACTTTTGTATGATATTTGATAGCACTCCAGATATTTCCCTCAAAAATCAAACCAGTCAAATTATTAGATATGTAGTTATTGATGGCAGCGAAGTTACAGTTGTAGAATCGTTTCTTGACTTTGTAGAAACTAAAGGAAAAACTGCTGAGGAAATCACAAATATGATTTAACGAAATTAGAAAATGACGGTTTAGATATAAAAAATTGCAGAGGACAGGCTTACGATAATGCTGCCGTCATGGCAGGAAAGCACAGCGGTGTTCACTCGCATTAAATTAATAAATCCAAATGCAGAATTTGTAGCATGTACAAATCATTCTTTAAACCTGGCATTTTACCATGCACCTTCTACTGCTATCGATTCCATAACATTTTTGGGAACTATCGAGCAGTTGTTTTCATTTTTTTTCTTTTTCCACTCGTCGATGGGATGTTTTATTTCCTGTCACTGGTCAAGGTGTTAAACGCAGCGTAGAAACTCGCTGGAGCACTAGAGCAGAAGCAGTAACTAAAGTAAAAAACCATTTTTTTTTTACATTTTAAGCGCCTTGGAAAAATTGACATCTGAAGAAAATAGTAAAACGAGATCAGATGCTGGAATATTACTCAATTCAATGCAATCATTTTCTTTTCTATGTTACCTCAATTTATGAGAAGCCATCCTTTTGGAAGTTAATAACGCGAAAAAATAAAAGGGTTAAATGTTCATCAATGCTACATAAAACTAAACTCTTTGCAAACCCATTTCATGGAACAGAGAGATGCGCTAATACAAAACGCTGTTATGGCAGCCAAAACAATTTGTGAAGAGTTGGAGATATCGACTGAACGTCGAGTTAAAAGGAGAAAAAATATGAGTGGGGAAAATTCACGAGACGTGGGGCTATCCTTAGAACAAGAAGTACGAAGAGAAATGTTTTTATCTATGGATAGAATTACGAAGGAAATAAAAGAACGCTTTGATCAGTTGCATGTCCTTCGTGTATAATACCATGTAACCTACTAAATGAAGAATTTGAATGTCAAATAAATGACTTTATTGACATTGATAAAGAACAGTTCCGTATTGAATGAAAAAGGATCCAGGTTTTTATGGCTGTACCTGCACTTCAAGAAGAGGCAAAACGTTGGAAAAACGCGGGGGGGAGGGGGGGAGGGCCCTCTTGATCTACTAAAATTTATTCAACAGTATAGATTGGAAAATTCTGTACCCAACATTGTAATTTTGCTAAGAATTTTTTTATCAATTGCTATCAGTGTCGCTAGTTGAAGGAGCTTCTCCAAATGGAAGTTGATAAAAAACTATCTTCGTTCCACAATGAATGATTTAAGATTACAAATCTTCCAATGTTGTCCATACAACAAGAAATTACAAATAATATAAATTTTGAGAGAATTATATACGATTTTTCTACTATGAAAGTTAGAAGAGTAAATACCGTATATAAATATGTTTACATACACATATGTGTACAATTTATTTGTTTATCCAAAAGAAATGAAATTATTTATTTATAAATATAAAATAAAAAATTTTTAATGGTAATTTTTTTTTGTAAATTAGGTATATGTTTTGTAATTTAAATATGGCATCCAATGGTAAAAAAGTTACCCACCTATAGTTTGTCTCAATTACAATTATTTATTTATGTTTATTAATTTATAAAAACCACCATTTAATTGACTTAAAAAGGGCGGCAAATTGGAGACCGCCCCGGGCGGCAAAAGTTCAAGGTACGCCACTGGTTCTAAGACACGTTCTCAAACTGTCCTTTTACTTTCCCCAATATAGAATGTACTGCAATTCAAACATTCTACTTTGTAAATTAGATCCATGTTTCGATTGTTTTCATTCTCATTCAATTTATGACATAGTATATTTTTTAATTTATTAATATATTCCAATGTTACATCGACATCATATTTTCAAATCCCAACTTCTTTCATTCAGAGAAGGCATTAGGCCTATTATTCATTCTTTATTATCGTACTGGTTCATTTCTTTAATTTTGAGATTCTCATATTCTCTTAATGCCTTATTTACGAATCTTTCATCATATCCATTTTTTTTTCAAGACAATTTTCATTTCCCTTATGTCATTTGTGAAATCATCATTATAACTTGGAGTTCTATCCAATCTATTTATATATATATTCTTTTTTATTTAATAGCAATGACGTTAACTAAAATTTGTTGTGTGATCACTCTGTGACTCTTATTTATAATGTTTTAAGAATAAATTATTCTTTTTAACTAAACAAACATCTAGAAAATTTAATTTCCCATTATTCTCTTTTTCCATTTTGAATTTTATGTCAGAATTATTTTTATTAATGATCTTAAAAAAAATTTGAAATTGCTTATTAGTTACAGCCTTAAAAACAGGGGGAAGGGTCAGATGTAGAGGATCATTGCTGTAAACTTAATCACAACATTAGTGAACAAAATTAAAATATTACTTTTGGAAAAAGACACTAAAACAAGAAAAATAATGGAAAGCATGATAATAAGAAATATCAAAAATAGTAATTTTAATAGTAATGATGGATTAGAAGTAGATAATGTATTAATAAATTTTGGTAAGACATGGTAAAGAAATGTATCAATAACAAAAAAAAAACAGCAAAAATTGAAGAGCTTAAATAATTGTAAAAATATTTTTGTTCAGATAATAATCATGGATTGTAGTATAATAATGGTTAAATGTTATTGCTTACAATTACTCTATATCTAGGAAGCAGTGGCGTATATAGAATATATTTTCGGGGGGAGCCGACACCCCATGGAAACCTAACTGTTCAACCAAAAAAAAAAAAAACGTTGGGATGACATTTCGGGGGGGGGGGGGCCCGGGCCAAAAAATCTATTCAACTAAACAAAACAATGAAAATCTATCTGTTCAACCAAAACAAACGTTCGGAGGACATATCTTCATTATTTCGGGAGGGGCCCGGGCCCCCTCGGCCCCCCCCCCCCTTATATACGCCCCTGCTAGGAAGTGTATATGAAATGTAACACCTCGATATTTATTGTTAATGATAACAAACTTGAAAAAGGAAAAAAGAAATATATTTTTCCAAAAATTCGTTTATTTTTATTAAATATATTTTAAATATATTATTTGGTGTATTTAACGTGTGTGGTAAAACTAAGAATTGAAAGAAATACCCAATAAACACCCAGCTGATGTTTCTCCTCTTCAGATAATTAGCTGAAGCAGTTGATCTTAATACCTTCGAGCTTACATGTTCATCAGGTAGTGGCACACCTTGGTAAGTGCAAAATTTGAATAACTCTGTAGCTGTTTTTGAATGTTTGAAAAATGAATCTGAAATTTTTTCCAAGAATTGACACAAATCATCAACTGTTTTTAAGTCAGACATTGCATCAATGTAATTCATAAATATTTTTAAATGTGAGTGAAAATTATTAATTGATCTTGCATAATCCCAAGAAAGAATTTCAACTAACTGAATATATTTAGAAGTTTTAGCTAAAATACCTTATAAATCTGCTAACAAAATTATATCGAATATAGTGGATTTGTTTAACAAATTATCACATAATGCAAATTGATCCATATCTTTTTCACAAGCTCATATAAAAAATTAATAGTTCAATAGATTTTGAGGAAGTTTTGTATCAACCAAAACTTTACAAATCAATGAAGTTTATTGCTTAAAATTCGAAACGAATACAAACTTCATCTACATGCCTTCAATATTTCGTCCTTCATTCCAAGGACTTTCTCAAGATGAATATCTTTAAAACTTAATGGAAGTATTTAATACTTTCATACATGATTATAATTTTTTTTTTAAATACTTCCATTGAATAAGCAGTAAACTGCATTGATTTGAAAAGTTTTGGTTGATACAAAACTTCCTCAAAATCTATTGAACTATTAACAAGCTTTTCATATTTTAACCCCTGCATGAATTCCATCATACATTCAAGTACGAGATTATGTACCTTCTTAATAATATTTGGCATTTCAACATTTTTTCTCCATTAATTCAGTGCTGTGCATCATGTCTAGCACCAGGATTCTAGAATATTTAATTTAGCTAATCTTTTGTATGGTTAGCAACACCTAACTTTATGTAATGCCCATCTACAGCTATGTCAGATGCTTTCTCATATATTGAGCATCTACACTCAAATTTAAGAATGGTTTTAAGGATGCTGGATGATAGGCCTTTATCAGAAAAATCATTTACAAAATGTTCAAGATAAATAGAATGAAAAAGATTGTTTGTGTTAATATCAAAAATTGGAATTCTCGATCCAATAATATGCCTGCTACGATGGTTTATCGTTATCTTATCAGCAACTTTTCCCACAGGCACATCAGCGCTTGAAATAAAAGTTGCGATTTCTTGTAGTAACACAGAATGTGTATATGGCAAGTATAAGCGAGGAAATTCCTTTGAATGATTTTTGGTTCCAATATCACATCCACTGTTACTCATGATACAAACCAAATCTTCATATGATTCATTCGACAATTTTATATCTATACATATGAAGTAGACAGTATTTGCACAGTTGAGTGCATTTAACTTCCCTGCCTGCTCCATTTCTTCCGATTCTTTTTTTTTTTTCACGGAAATAGGATGAGAATTGTTGTTTTGAGTTTGTTTGACTGCATAGGTCCTTTAACATCAATCTTTAAATTTCTAAAAGACCTTGGCATCACATCATTTCCTGCGAAAGTTTCAACATTTTTGAAATAATTATAAAATAAACTGCTTCCACAATATGAGCATTGAAGCCCATCATCTATTCTTATAAAACATCTTGCCCATTTAAGAAGCCTGTTGTCGATTTGTGAGCTAACTGAGCTAAGTATTAAAACTTATTTTAGGTTAATCTCAGATTAGCAAGTGATGACGTCATTTTTGGCAAGACCCCCCCCCCTCCTCATGCGTCATGTTACCGCAATCCATCGACCGTACCCCCTCCCTAATTTTAAATGACGTAATATATGGACGAAATCTATGCCGATAGTCACTTACTTAGGATGCGTCTCCCTTACAACGACCAATATGGTAGGAAGTCACAAATCAAAACTATAAGAACCACAAAAATATGCTAACTATCAGCGCCGTAGCATAGCTACGCTGAAAGCTAATAGCAGACACAAAGATTTGCATTTTTGTCCCTTTTCAGTTACACATTAAGTATTATTTTTTAACTAAAGAATTCTGCATGTTTATAAAAATTTCAATTAAAAGACTAAAGTGTCGAATGGACAGAAATTCATGTTTTCCAAAAAAGTAAGCAAAATCTTTTATAACTACTTCTAGAACTTAGAAAGCAACAAGTTAAGGAAAGAATTAAAACATATATTGATTCCTAACAACTAACAAATATATACATATTTAATAAGGAATTGAAAACGAAATGAAAAAAACAGTTAATAATATAGGTTCATTAATTTTTAATTCTATAATTTAGAATCACTCTCTTGTTATTTAGTTATTTTCGACAATTACTTGAAAATACCTAAGTAAGTTATCATAAAAAGAAAAGGCAGACACACAAATCTATATATATAAAAATGAATCTTTGTTTCTTTGTCCTTTATACACTCCTTGGCCCTTTGACCTATCTGGACCAAACTTTGCAGAATTACTCTTTAGGACACTGCGGAAAAGATAGGCTACCTTAGAACCCGGACCCCCCCCCCCCCAAGGGGTTGAAAAGGGGTAAAACCTTTGAAAAACCCAATATCCACTTGGTGGTGAAAATGAGAACTACACAAATATTGTGTAAAGTGAAAAATTCTATCTCCTATTTGGGGCAGGGACATCACACTTGGGTGGGGGGATGGCGACACAAGGGCCTAAGTGTCCCACCCCCGATCGACACCGGGACCTTATATTTAGGGCCCCTTCTCGGGCCCCCCAAGTCAATTGCAAAAAAGGGAAAAATTCGCTCTCCTATTTGGGGCAGGGACACCACACTTGGGAGGGAGGAAGCCAAAACAAAGGCTGAAGTGTCCCACCCCGGCCGACACCGGGACCTTATATTTAGGGCTCCTTCTCGGGCCCCCCAAGTCAATTGCAAATAAGGAAAAATTCGCTCTCCTACGGGGGGCAGGGACACCCCATTTGGGTGGGTGATGGCGACATAACGGCCTAAGTGTCCCACCCTAGATCGACACCGGGACCTTATATTTAGGACCCCTTCTCGGCCCCCGATGTCAATTGTAAAAAGGGAAAAACTCTCTCTCCTTTGGGGGGCAGGGACACCACATTTAGGTGGAGGGGATGGCGACCCAAGGGCATAAGTGTCCCACACCCGATTGACACCGGGACCATATATTTACGGCCCCTTCTCACCGAGCCCTTTCTTTCTTTGAGTGGCATTGCAACGCATGCCGGGTAGAGCTAGTTTAAAATAAAATACATTTATCAACAAATGAGCATACATGTACTTCATATTCTATCTTGTACTATTAAATTAAATTAGAAACTCCATCTACGGATAAATTTCATTTTATTACTGGTGATATTTCGCGGAGAATACCATCTTCCCGCTTTTTCAAACCGTTTTAAATAACAAAGATTAACTTCCATTACATTCACTGGTTTGCACGATACAGACATATTATATCACAATAATTAAAGACATTTTTATAAAATCAATTGTTAATGATTTAACACAACCTATATTTACTAACAATGTAACAATGTATTATAATTTTAACACAGCCAATTTAACACAGAAACATTTTAACACAGCCAATTGTTGCTCACAATTCTCTACAAAATTCAAAACAAACATACTAGGTACCTAATCGAAGCATGTGTCATAAAAACCTTCCAATGCATAAATAAAGACAAAGGGTACATGGTTAACCCGAACACACTGTCGTATTTCCAGGACATGACAAAAAATCAGAGAGAGAAATTTCAGTGAACCAATTCCTTGTTAGCAACAATTGGCTGTTGCTGCAAAATTATTTGCAGGACAGCAATAAAATACTAACTATCGCAGTCATTTCTGGCGAGATAGTTTCAGCACATTCCTGTTAATACAAATGACCTTCCACAGTTTTTATTTTTATTTCGGAAATTCGGTTGAGATTTTAGGTCAAAAAAAATCTTGTAAAAACATTTGAAAAAATTTCGGCAATTTTTTCGTTTTAATTTAAACATGAAGTATAATTTTTTAATTGTAAAATTATGCATTTTTCTAAAAATTTGAATTAAAAATTTGAAATTTGAAATGAATTTAAATTTGACCTGTTTTAATTGGCAAAAATTCAGGTTTCCAAAAAACTAACTTGGTGACACACTTTGATGTCAAAAAACATTATCATAAATTATATATCAAAATGTTCAGCATAAAAAAATAAAAACAATGAAACCAAAATTTTGACCTGTAAGTCGAAAGTTATAAGCTTTTAAAAAATCTCCGAAAACCGGAAGTGACGGAATTTATTATTATAACACAGCGCGCCTAGCGGTGAAAAGACGAAAAGTTTCGATTTCACTTTTAAAATGGTCATTTTAAGGTTGTATTAATTTAAAGATATATTTAACATTTTTATTAACATTTTAAACATGTATTAAACATTTATGTCAGAATAAATACAGTAGTAAAGAATAGATACAGTTTTAAATAAAGTATACTTTCTTGAATGATACTCTTCAGAAAACATTCAAAATATAAGAAAAATTTCGCACCAACCTCATTTGATTAAAGACATCTTTTGTGAGGTGAAAATTCGTGTTTTCATTCTATTACCAATGTATAATTTTGCAGACATTTAATGAAATTTTTGATTTGTTTGTAGAAATATACATCACAATGGTTGACAGATAGGTGAGCATTCCAGTGAAACACTTGAAAGTCTATCGGCATAGTAGTCAAATCAACGGAATACAACGAAACAAGTATAAAGCGATAATTGCAAAAATAAAAAAGGAACCTATGTATATATAATAAAAAAAAGAAAAAGTGTATATTTATAAGAATCTTTCCTATCTGCTACATGTTATGTTATGTAGTGAATGATGGTGGCAGAGAAGCCAAGCACTGCGACCGGAGGTCTATTGTACTATCCCACGGAAATAAGGACAGATGGAGAGAAAGACTGAGAAAGTATGGTGGGAGAAGTGCAGGGGAACTGCGTAAGCGAACTGTAGAAGTCAGATTTTCAGTTTTCTATTAAAATATCTTTTTTTGCTTTCAGTCATAAATTTTTCAAGCTAATAATTATTTTTAAATTAATTTTTGATATTCTTATTTTACATTATTCTACAAAAAAAAAAATCAATAATTAAGAATTACTTTTATCTATGAAAAAAAAAAGCAATATTTTTAAAAAACCGGCAGATTATTATTAAAATTAAAAAAAAAAATATGTTGAAGTTGGCATAATCGAATAAGAGTTTATTAAATTTGCTTTGTTTTTCAGTGTGGTTGTGTGAGAGAATCGAATCCTAAACAACAATATTCCAAGAATCCTCATTATCTACTTATTGTCTAAAGATGATTAATTTTAATCTTCGAAAATCCTGCAAATCCGTTTCCCAAATAAACGAATTCATATTCATTGTCAGGCACCATTGTTTGCTTTCCAATACTTTTCAATCGGATAGTTTTTTGTTACTTTATTTCTCGACAAAGACTCACATTAAAAAGATTTGTAATACAAAGTTGAACAACTACGATGACCATCACAACAGTTCCATTCCATAATCCTGGGCAGATATAAACACACAAACACAATGACTGATCGGATTACTTTCATTTTTCTTGGTATTTAAACTTACAGTATCCACTGTAGTCTTTGAAGTCGTGGGAGAAAGACTTCCAGCATTCCATGATTAATAAGACTAATTGGATTCAGATGGTCAGACCAACGTATACCCGTCTTGAACTCCTAGGAAAGATCTCCTATTTCCCTCCTCTGGGAATTGAAGCCGGCTTCTCCAGCCGAAATTCAGTACGTCACACTAAAACACTGACACAATTTTCTTATGAGAGTAAGGTACAAAATAAGAAAAATATGAAAATTAAAAAAAAAAATATATTCGTTTTGCTGAAAATCAAGATGAGAATTATCCCGAAAAGTAATGTGAAAAAGTAAACATTATGGATCATATGCAGTCTGGAACATACTGAAACAATTTCGCCCACATAAATATCGTTAAGAAATGATAACAACGTGAGACATAAAGCTAAGTAAAGGAGTTCATACCCTGAGCTGCCATCGGGTAGAGACTGGGTAGAGATGGAGACTGGCCGTTTCGTTCTCTTTAGTACTCGTCAGTCAGCTAAACTCCACGGATGAGAGAGAAGATGCGAACGATTAAGGATCCCGGGTCTTATTCCCGGAAGCAGGACCCCCCCACCCCCTGAAGAAACCCTAACCAAAAATAAACACTACAAAAATGTTTCCTTCCGTTCTTTATTTTAAAAAACAAAATCATGAAAGTATCAGAGGAGGATTCATCAATCTATTAAGAAAGCCATTACCTATTTAATGACTAATAAGAAAAAAGCTAAATCCCGAGAATGTACACTGTTTCTCACCACGCCTTCAGTTGTCATCGACAGGAATCTGTGACATCAGTGTCGTATTGTTAAAACTCTTTGGCCAGATTAGTCCAAAGGTATTTATTTTCTTTCTTTTATTGTTTGTTTTGAGGAGATCCCATTCTTGGTAGAGGGCCTTTCACGACTCCTGAGAGGAGCCATCAATGGTCCTAACAAGAACGAAACAGCTCTCGTAGATTCTTGTTGATGACAGCTCTGTGGTTGCAAACATTGTGTATTCTGAATATTTATCGTTTTCATTTCCCTGAAGTACCCATGGAGGGATGGGTGGAGTTCTAAATTTCCCCATCCCTTAATTACTTCAAAAAATGAAAGAAAGCTACTATTTTTATCCTTTTTTTTTTGTTGGAAAGCCATTTTCTTGCTTTGTAAATCCTTCACGCCCCCATCAACTCATCAAATTACTTGTGTTAGTTTCCCTCTATCACAGTAACTTAACCAGTGGTTGGACCTTTTTTAAACTTGATATGCATATTTAAAGAGAAGAGACAAATTCCCAAAGAAATACAATGGATTTCTATGGATTTTGGCCACAGACAGGTTTTCGGCCACAAGGTGATTGACAACTTCAAGGATAGTAGCCACCTTGTGATCAAATTTGGAACTAATTACCTATGGGGATACGAATCTTCGTAAAAATCTCAATAAATAATGAAAATTTCAAAGAAAAGGAAAACGTCAAATGATTGAATGTTTCGTTTAGCTTTCGCTGATCAAAACAGAATAAAAAAATAAATAAAATATTCGACTGTCTCATAAGAAAAAAAATCATTTGTCAGACTGCATATTCAAAAAAAAAATTTTTTTATTGGTATTAAAATTAAACAAATGAATTAAAGACAGGAGTGTTTAAATTAAACTTCCCTAATTAGGTTTCTGTATCATTGAGTATTCAGGTTTTTAGAGTTTAAACAACAGAACAAAAGTTGCTTCATTATAGGAAATATTGGTAGTGTTTGAATGCAACTAAAATGCTTTAAGTCATAATGAATAAATAATATGATGAAACTACAACTTCTAAATGTTTTTATTAGCGGTAGTTAAGAAAATAAGCGATAAAGATCTCCTATTCTTGCTCCATCCGAACCTCCACTGTGGATATTAAGCCTTTTAATAATCCAGTAAATCGCGAGTATTTTGCAATGATTAAAATGAACTGGATTGCTTAAGAAAGAAATAGAGATTTAAATAAATGAAAATCTGAACTCATCGAAATCGCATTGGCGCCTCAAAGAGCAACAATATATTTTTAATTCAATGCACGGTTTGAATTTTTTAAGCATTAAAAAAAAAAAAATCATTGAGGCCGGCGGACTGCTAGCACATGAATTTTGTCGCTATTAATTTTTTATTGTTGTTTTTTGCTTTTGAGGGGCATCTGTGATGCCGATGATTGTTCACAATAGCCTCAGTACCGAGACCTCGTTGTTTACTTGTGACTGCTCCTAGCTGATGATCGCCAAAGAGCATGAAACGGCTGTTCTAGGTTGGCAGTTAATAAACATGGGGTCTCACCCATTGCTGTTTACAAATCTGAACTGTTTCAAATCAAAAGATTTTATAAATTAAAAGTAAGAATACGCTTTTCTTTTTTAATAGTTCAGGATTTTTTAAAACAAAGAAATAAATAAATAATTAAAAAAAAGATTTTAGAGAAAGTAGAGCGGGAAACGTCCTGTTTGATAGATGTATACATTTAAAGCATTTTGATATACCGAGGAAAGCGAGCTCCTAATTCTTTGAGGAATTTTATTTATCATAAAAAAAAAATGCAGCCAAATGAACAGCATAAATAATGATCCTTCATCGATGGCTTCTGAGAAAGGCCGAGACCAACGCTGAAGTGATTTGAAATTCAAGATTTAAATTCTTCGCCATTCCTGTTTTCTTTTTAAAATACATGAAATTGTTTGTGACTGTTTCAGATATATTTTTTGCGAATAAGTTTTTTGCATTAGTTTTATTTCAATCTTATTTATGTATATTTATATTTATCGAACGGGCAAAACTCAAAGCATGTCCTTCGAATTTTGCAAAGCAAAGATTTTAATCAATCATTTGCATTTTAGAAAATTTCGCAAGTATAGAATATAAAAATAAAATTAATATTTTAATTTCTTCATTAATGTTGTGATCGAGTTTACAGCAATGATCTTCTACATCTGACCTTTTCCATTGTTTGTTTTTAATGCAATAAATGTGTTCTAAGACACGTTCTCAAACCGTCCTTTTACTTTCTCCAATATAGAATGTACTGCAATTCAAACATTCTAATTTGTAAATTAGATCCATATTTCGATTGTTTTCATTCTCATTCAATTTATGACATAGTATATTCTTTTAATTTATTAATATATTCCAATGTTACATCGACATCATATTTTCCGCAAATCCTTTTCAAATCCCAACTTCTTTTATTCAAAGAAGGTATTAGGCCTATTATTCTTTCTTTATTATCGTACTGGTTCATTTCTTTAATTTTGAGATTCTCATATTCTCTTAATGTCTTATTTACGAATCTTTCATCATATCCGTTTTGTTTTTTTTTCAAGACAATTTTCATTTCCTTTATTTCATTTGTGAAATCATCATTATAACTTGAAGTTCTATCCAATCTATTTATATAGATTACCACTATTTTTTTTTTAATTAGTAGCTATGACTTTTAACTAAAATTTGTTGTGTGGTCACTCTGTGACTTATTTATAATTTTTTAAGAATAAATTATTATTATTCTTTTCAACTAAACAAACATCTAGAAAATTTAATTTCCCATTATTCTCTTTTTCCATTTTGAATTTTATGTCAGAATTTTTTTTTATTAATGATCTTAAAAAAATTTTGAAATTGCTTATTAGTTCCATACCAAAATCAATTGCTGTATTTACAGCCTTAAAAACAGGGGGAAGGGTCAGATGTAGAGGATCATTGCTGTATACTTAATCACAACATTAGTGAAAAAAATTAAAATATTACTTTTGGAAAAGGACACTAAAACAAGAAAAATAATGGAAAGCATGATAATAAGAAATATCAAAAATAGTAATTTTAATAGTAATGATGGATTAGAAGTAGATAATGGATTAATAAATTTTGTAAAGACATGATAAAGAAATGTATCAATAACAAAAAAAAAACAAAAAAACCCAGCAAAAATTGAAAAGTTTAAACAATTGTAGAAATAGTTTTGTTCAGATAATGATTATGGATTGTATTATAATAATGGTTAAATGTCATTGCGCTGTATATATAGGAAGTGTATATGAAATGTAACACTTCGATATTTATTGTTAATGATAACAAATTTGAAAAAGGAAAAAAGAAATATATTTTTCCGAAAATTCGTTTATTTTTACTAAATATATTTTAAATATATTATTTGGTGTATTTAACGTGTGTGGTAAAACTAAGAATTGAAAAAAATATCCAATAAACACACTGAAAAACATTTTAAGTTATAAATTTAAGAAATAACAAAAAACATCGTTGCTGACTATGGAGGACTTGACGCCTCTGAAACTGTCCAAGGATCCACTTTTAATTATGTAATGTATGTTTTTTATTATTTCTTAAATATATAACTTAAAATGTTTTTGTGTGTTTATTGAGTATTTCCTTCAAATATATTATTTTTAATTAATTCAACTAAAAGAAACGAGATTAATTCCTTATAATTTTTTATTTCCTTAATTTTAATAAGGTCACATCCCTGTGAATAATGATGTTTTCGATTCATTATAATTCTTTGTATATCTTGATAATTCGGTTGAAAGAGTACAGACGAATCTATAATGCTAAAATGTTTTACTTCTTTGCCTATTTGTCCGGCGCAGTTGTTAATTTCCTGTGAAAAAATTCCTATAATGAAACATTTGCGACGGGAATCGAACCTGCAGCCTTTTGGATCCGAAGTCAGACGTCCTATCCATTAGACCACGGGTCTACGTTCAAATTGTTTCTTATCACTCCCTTTTTGTGTGTGTGGCGCAATGAGAGAAGAGCAAGAGAAAAAGAAATTAACTCATTACTTTTAGCCTACTAGATTAAATTTCTATGATATACTAGATTACTAGATATAAATTTCAATGTTCATTTTATGAGCTTCTCTCCGTCAACAATGGCGCGCGCTATCAAATAATGAGTTCATTCAAAAAGGAATAAAATATCACTATTTGGCATAACCGCTTGGAATCGATTCTTCTTTGATTATCTCATACTTACCAGGGGGAGACAGGGGGATGGCTTAGTTCTTAATATGATTGTTATCACAATCTATATTAAAATGTTCAGTGAAATTATTCTTACACTTATTTACTTGTATTTTTTTTTTATTTCTTATTTATTTTCTTATTTTCTTATTTATTAATCTTTTGAAAAGAACGTTCATATCTTAATAATTTACAAGATTATGGATTTCCGAAGAGTTCTTTATATTATTATTTTGTTTGTAGATAATATGTTGGTTTAAAATTTTCCAAATAGCAATATTAGGGTTTGGATCATCCTTAATTAAATTTCTAAAATATTTTTTTTGGTTTTTTTTTTGTTTTATAATAAAATTTTTTAGCCAATTTCTTTTAATTTTGTATTCGCTTTCTATTTCTTATTTGTTTTGTTATTCTTACATTTTTTAAATAATTATTTTTTTCCTTCTATATGTGTTTTAATTTCTGAGTTCATTCATGACTTTTTATAAGAGTTAGAATTACCAATTAGTTGGAATATAATTATTAGTAGAATGTCTTTTTGAATATTTTTTCGCTTTTTTAATTTGTTTTAATAATTTATTTATAATTTTATTTGGATCTTGACTGTAATTTAGATTTATTTCTTGAGTAAGATTATATATTTTATTATTAAAATAATCCTCATTTAAAGGAAGTTTATGAGTTTTTAAATTTTTTATATAACCAGTATTAGTGATTGTAGAGGTGATAATTTCCAATAGAATACAAAAATGATCAGAAATATAATTATCATTTTGGTATAATTATATTTGCTTGCTTGTATTTCACAATTATTTAATTTCGAAAAACAATGATTTATACATGTTTTAGATATAGTAATTTTTGTACATACATTTCCTTCTTCGTCTTTCGCTTCTTTCGCCATCTATTGCATCTTTGGGTTACCCTCTGATCTGGGTTGGTGTCAGGAAGGGCATCCGACCGTAAAACCCCCTTGCCAAAACCAATTATTATTGAGCAAGAGCGCCTGGCTCATCAGCGACCTCACAAGTGTGGGAAAAAGCTGTAGGAGATGATGATCAGAAGTATCCAATACCAAAATGATCAAAATTATAATTGAATGGGATTTTCTGATCATTTTGGTATTATAATTATCATTTTGGTGTAATTATATTTGCTTGTGTTTCACAATTATTTAATTTCGGAAAACAATGATCTATACTTGTTTTAGATATCGAAGTTTTTGTATATCTATTTCTGGTCGTTTTACATAATGATTTTTCAAACCTAGGTTGTAAAAGTTTTGTAAATATTTACCTATATCATAAGTTTGAGTTTTTTTGTTTATATCTATATTTGTGTCTCCAATGACTAGTTGATTTAAATATATTTTTTTTTGTATCTTATTTAGATTTGATTTTAATTCTTAATGAAAAGATATTAATTAGAGTAGGGAGGTTTATATATTACATATATGAGTAATTCATTAAAACGACAAGAATTATCTTGAAATATAACAAATATTTTCATATGTTGTCACTTGATCTTTATCCATATTAACTAAAATAAATATTCTCTATAAAATATCCTTATCCCACGTCCATTTGAGTTTATTCTAAGGTCATTAATGGAATTAAATCCAGCAATTTTGTAATTGGAAATTTCATCAATCTTGACGTTAACTTCTACTAAAATTATTAGCTTTATATCTTCAATTTTAGAGTTTTGATTAGAAATTAAGTATTGAAAATTTGAACGAATACTTCTAAGTTCTAATATTTAGAAATAATATATTGCCACTGTGTTTGACGCCAGTCCAATTTTCAAAACTATCCGTAATATTTAACTTTCCCATATCTATTTAAATAATTGAATCCGCCATGAGATATTTATATGTTTTATAACGTCCTCGCACTTTATATGTATAATTTTAGAATTTTCATTTTTTCTAAATAATTAATTTTTTTTGTTTAGTATTTTACAGTACGTCTTTTGGGTAGATTTATATAATAAGGAAAAGGGGGAAGAGAGAAAATGGATATTATTGTAAATACACTAAATATTTTTTTGTGATTTTAGAAGAATAAATTCAAATTCAAATTCATTTTTTTCTTACAAGTTTTTTATAGTTGTTAATCCATATAAATTTAGAATTCTTTGATCTAGCTTCCATCTTTGTTTTCCAGAGCAAATTTTAAGATTCTGAGTAAGATTTTCATTAATATTGATTTTCTCTTTATTGTTATTACATAAAGATTAGTTCATTTGTTAAATTTTTAAGTTTCTGTTGTGAAAACCACAGTTCCCTATCCTTTCTTTTTTTAAATTTAATTATTATTGGCTTGAATTTATTTCTCCTTATATTTCCATATCTAAGGGTTGCGTCAATTTGATTGAGGGGGTCTTGAATGTTCAATTCCTTTGCAATATTATACAGTATTTCTTCTAAATTTTCATCGTCTTTTTCTTGGACTCCTACTACTTCTAAATTATTTTTTTCTTTGTTATGCTTCTAATTCATTAATATAATCCTCTAATTTTCGAATTTTCTCTCTTTTTAAGGTATTTCAATTTCCATTTTTGTTAAATTACTATTTAGATCTTTTTGAGTATTTTGAAATATATGTAGCTGTTCCAAAATGTTTTCGTATTGACGATTAACGAATTTAGTAGATTTTTTAATTTCTAGTAATTCTTTTAGAATAGTGTTTTGTCAACACTTACATTGGACTCATCCATATTCTCCTCTAAGGAAAGTGTAATTATTATCGCATTGGCCTGGTTTGTTAATTCCATTCTTTGTTCTGTTGAATTTAGGTCTTTCTCACCTCTTCTGTTTCTTATTGTAATCTTTTTACATTTCCAATTTTTATTTTTTCCGGGGGAGTAGATACTTGCATATTCGTCCTTCGCACAAGCAACGTGTTGCTCCACGCTACATGCGAGACATCTTAATTCAGCCTTATTTAACAACTTATTACCAGCTGCGCATTTAATCTTTCACTTGTTGTACTCACTCATTATTAATACTTGATGTCTTATATTTGGGTCTTGAGACAATACCGTGATCAAACGTAAAAATTAAAAAAAACTATGGAGCGATATTCAGCACGTGTACTCTCCTCTCGACGCATGCGCTTCTTCTTCATTTCATATTGGAGGCGAAATCGGTTGTGAACTTTTTAACTGTATATAGTGGTTTTAACTAGTCTTGTGTGTTGGCTCTCGTCAATTTTTTAATTGCAAAACAAAATATGTCCAACATTAGCAGAAAGTTTTTTCAATATCTAACTTGTTTAATACCGTAATTGTTTTATTATTTTGTGCATTGAGATATAGGAAATCTAACAAAGCAATTAAATATCTCAGGAACATAGTAACGGGAAATTTCTAAACCTTTTAATTTAAGGATATGTGGTTGTTAATGTAAAAATGTTGTTTTATAAAATAACGTTCAACATTTGTTGAAAATCAATATAAATTACTAGTTCTTTGGATCCGATCTTAAGTTTTGAAAAAAAAAAACTGAAAGATAGGCCACAAAATATATTTATTAGAGAATACATGGTGAGCTTCAGATTGTCGTTGAAATGTACATGGTCACTTGCATTCGTTTCGACTTCAGAGCTAAAGCGATACCTGTGTACCAAATCTAAGAAAAAATTAGTCCCTTTGTTCACAATTTTATTTTTTTTCTTTCCTGTACACACCCCTTTTTGCTGAATTCCTAGGTCAATCAATTATTCTTTGTACTAAACGAGAGCGACAAATAATGATTTTCTAACAAAACAAAATAAATCGAAAACCTTGACTTTCTATGCAGCACATTTTGAAGATTAGTGAATGAAGTTTTAGTTAAGATAACTGATAGAGCACTTTTTTAATATGAAGAGCAATATTTTGCTTTATATAGTGAGATTATGGTGGTAATTTGTCCCCTGTGTGACTATCCCTGCGCAGGGCCGGCGCTAGGAGGGAGCGGGGCCTCGGGCGAGATGAATTTTGCGGGGCCCATGCCAATCCTATTTTAACAACCAAAAAAAAATTTAACAACTAAAAAAAAAAACCCCGATCCTATTTTATCCTCTTTCTTCTAACCAGGCGCGGTCGCCCCATTCGCCATCCCCTAACGCCGGCTCTGCCCTGCGGGACAAAACAAAACAAACAATCTACTTTATTGTGTAATATTTCGGATTTTCCCTGTCATTGTCGCATATCCTTATACTACTATTTAACATATATTTTGTATATTTAATAGCAATCTGTATTAAAATATTCGCTTTGGGAGTTTGCAAAGTCTCTGAAGGAAACCAAATTCTCGCGGGGAAACATTGTCCCCTAAGTTACTGTAAAAATACTAAATTATTCGTATTTAAACGAATATAGGTCACTCTTTTATCAGTGATCTAAGAATACTTTGGGATAAAAATAAAGTCCAATAATTATTTCCAAAAACAATGTTTATTAAATTTGTGATCGGGACACTTAGGTACAAAGAATAGTTGATTGACCCTCCTATAATTTCTGTGTAGTACAAAATTGAGTTTATTGTCTTTTCCATCTCTGTTAATTTTTTTTTTTTCACAATTTTATTTTAGGAAAAGATAAAATCCTCTTTTTTAGAAGAAAATACACATGTCAAAAAAATAATAACTTGTAGTCTCCATGATGTCTAAGATTTATTTCTGTTGATATACGAGAAACTGCAGTTACTTTGGTCTTGAGATTTTTATCAGACAAGTTTTGCATTGCATTTTTCAGTATCAAATAGAATTTGGTTAAGTAAGAATATTTAAAATATTGCAATATTTCGGCAATTATAGTTCTAATTGTCAGTTTCGAATTACAAATATCAAAACTATTTTTTTTTTTTCAAAAGAGCCGGTATTCTCCTCTTTTAGAATCTACATTACTAAAATCTTTTATTTCTCTGTCTGTCTGTGTGTCTGTCCGGCGCAGTTTTCTGTGACAATGAAAAATAGAAAGAATTTTTTCAATG
>JAFIDM010001028.1:63637656-63708670 GCA_023159025.1 Thereuonema tuberculata
GAAGTCAGATGCCTTATCCATTAGGCCATAGGGACTACAACTCCCTT
Organism: Thereuonema tuberculata; assembly: GCA_023159025.1. Taxonomy (NCBI): domain Eukaryota; kingdom Metazoa; phylum Arthropoda; class Chilopoda; order Scutigeromorpha; family Scutigeridae; genus Thereuonema; species Thereuonema tuberculata. The sequence continues at coordinate 63,637,704 of JAFIDM010001028.1, forward strand.
AATATAGTTTTTTGACTTATATCTCCTTTCCTTTCCCCCCATCAATAAGAAATGTATTCAATCTTTTTTTTGAATCTCAAGATTGTTTATTTATTTCACATCAGTCAGTTTATTTGTAATTCGAAACTGACAATTAGAACGATAATTGCCGAAACGTTGCAATATTTTAAATATTCTTACTTAACCAAATCCTATGTGATATTGAAAAATATGTGGGTGTACACGCCAGATGTTGGAGTAAAGATAACAGAGTCAAGAAAGAGAGAAGCACTCTTTTTTTGAGGTGGAATACCGAAAAAATCACTATTTGCAACTGAAAAACCATCAATAAATGTAACTCAATAACTGAAAAGTGACAATTATAATTAAAATGAGAGTCAAAAAAGAATGATGCGATACTTCTATTAGATAGAATACTGAAAAATCACTATCTGTTACTCAGAAACCATCAATATTTGGAACACAAAAGCCACTGAAAAGTGCCACTTAGAATAAAAAAAGAGACTCAAAAAAGAAAGAAGCAGTATTTCTATTAGATAGAATACTGAACACTATTGTAACTCAGAAACCACTGAAAAGTATCAATAGGAATAAAAAAAAAAGATAGTCAAGAAAGAAAGATGCACTATTTCTATTAGGTAGAATACTGCACAGAAGTTAGACGTCTTAGCCATTAGACCACTAGGCCTACATTCTAATCTCTGTAAAAAATAAAAATATATCATAGATATATGATTTACAAGGTGGTTCTAAAAGCAGTCGTAGATTGAGAGAATATAGACATCAAAAATTAAAAAAAAAAAGCTATTAAAAAATTTTAGTTTTAGTTTCCTTGATGTAATTTGTGTGTGTGTGTGTGTGTTTTAATAAATAAAAAATTGTTTCCCGTTACATAAGGGAGGCTTCCGGAGCGAAGCGACGGGTAGCCGACTAGTTGTAATTAAAAAGAAAGTCAAAAAAGAAAGAAGCAGTACGTCATTAGATAGAATACTGAGAAATCAGTATTTGTAACTTAAAAACCACTGAAAAGTATCAATTGGAATTGGATAAACGAGATGAACGAGAGTGTCGATAACATCAATCGAATGATAAGTCTAAGAATACAAGGAGAGACTACAGAGCATACAATACAAGTGCGAATAAAATTGACACTTCTGATAATTCACCACACGAACATCTCTGTATGCTGAGTGTCTGAACGCATTGAATCTCAGCGGAATTCCTCAACATCGTTTGTCATTGAAGATTGGATCTCCAATAATATTGTTGCGAAACATCAATCCCAAGTTTGCATACTCAACTTAAATGCTGTTCATTCGATAATGATCTCATAGAAACCGAAATTATAACAGAACTCACAAAGGAGATTTTTTTTTCATCGATAGGATGTCTATGGAATCATGCGGTAATCTACTTCCATTCACTTTCACAAGAAAACAATTTCCGATCAGACCTTCTTATGCGATATTTATCAATAAAGCTCAAGGACAAACTCTAAATAAAGTTGCCATATAATTGGAAAACGTTGTCTTAACTCATGTACAACTTTAGGTCTTTGAGTCACAATTCAACAGAATTTGGTTATCTTCACTCTAAAGAATACTCACAATCAATTTGTTGCGAAGAATTTCGTATACAAGCTATGATCTATATATCATCTATATCAACTAACGTCCATCTGAAATCTCTTCTTCAAATATCTATATCGAACAATCTGATGGCCTAGCTAATAGATATAGATAATTTTCATTATTTGTAACTCAAAAACCACTGAAAATTATCAATTGGAATTGGATAAAAAAGAACAGAAAAAAAAATAATCACTAAATTTTATTACTGAAAAATCGCTATTTGTTACTCAAAAACAATCACTATTTCTAACTCAAAAACCACTGTAAAGTATCAATGGAAATAAAAAAAAAAGACTCAAGAAAGAAAGAAGCACTATTTCTATTAAGTAGAATACTGAAAGCTCACTATTTGTAGCTCATAAGCGACTGAAAATTGTATCTATATTACGAAAATCTTTTATTTCTCTTTCGGTCTGGTGCAGTTATTGTAATTTACAAAAATAGAAATAATTTCTACAAGTTATCTACTGGAATCCAACATGCAACCTTCTGCTCCGAAGTTAGACGTCTAAGGCATTAGACCACAAGGATTACATCCTAATCTCTATAAAATATAAAAATATATCACAGATATATGATTCACATGCTGATTCTAAAAGCAGTCGTGAATTAAGAGAATATATACATCAAAAATTAAAATAAAAAAAAACTTTAAAAAAATATTAGTTTTATTTTACTTGATGTAATTTGTGTGTGTGTTTTTTTTTAATAAATAGCAAATTGTTTTCCGTTACATACGCGAGGCTTCCGGAGCGAAGCGACGGGTAGCCGACTAGTTATCAATTAACAACTTTTTATATTAATTCTAATATTTTATATAATACTCCCTAAATTAAAATATTACCGACTTATTACATTAAGAAGCCTTAAAAATCACTATTCAATGAAAAAAAAAATTAAGCACCTGTTGAAATTAAATTTCAACAAATATATAAATAAATAGAAATTCTTGGAAGTTGAATTAGCTCCTCAATGTTATTCAAACATTTATTGTTACGAAATTAAATTTATTGAAATTATTAATTGTTTAAATATTATTATTATTGTTTTATATATATCTATATATATATATTTATAATATATACATAGATAATAATAATAAATATATATATATTTATTATTATTATCTATGTATTCTTTAATAAATATCCCAATAAAGAAAATTTTTTACATATAAATAAAAATAAATAAAAAACGGGCCGACATATAAATCGTACAGATTAGCCTCTGATACTCCCTATTGTTTTGTAATGGGACACTCCTTGGCGTATGAATACTTCAAATGCTTGTTTAAGCATTTTTTATGCATAATTTTTTTTTTTAATTTTTGACAACTTCCATTCAGAGTTTTATAACACAAATAATCCACGACTTACGAATTCCGTTCCTACAAGTCGAATTTGTCGTAGGTCGAAAAATGCGCAAAAAGGAAAATTTTATAATAACAATGGATGAGACCAAATTATTTACAAGTGACATCCTGGAACAGCTGTTTCACGCTCGTTGGCGATCATCAGCTAGGAGTAGTCATTGTAAATAACAAGGTATCGCACTGAGGCTGGTAAGAATGATATATCGGAAGCGCAGTGGTGCCTCAAAGGATAAAACAAAGGAAAATTTTATATTTACGTAGAACCGAATGAGAATGGCTATCATGACTGTGTATCCGTCTTCGCAATGACCGAATATGATTTAAAAAAAGAAATTAAATAAATCAGTTCATTGAGCAGTTATCAAAGTTAAATTTAATTTTATTTTTTAATCTGTGCCTCTTAAACATTTCAGCTCTTCATCTACGTTGTAGCCGATCATTGTTTATTTCCCGAGCCTGGGGGTCAGGCAGCAATCATCCACATAGCTTTGTTTAACTTCGAAGTCCCAGCATTATCCACCAGAGACCTCTTCGAGGTCAACGTATGCAAATTCCTTATATCGACGGGATCCTTTCTCGGACTCCTGTGCAGTTATTGGTCCTGTTATGTATATAAACTCTTTCATTGCAACATATATTCACTTGAAGATGACTTCTCTTTATGAAGTGGAAACCATGGTCGAGTGATGTTTTTTAAATGTTTTTTTAACTATTTTTTTTTAAAAGAAAGGCTTAATCAGGTGTGCAGGCTTCATCTTTGAAATTTTCAACACATGTTCAGCGCAAGTAAAACGTTTATGTTACTATATCAGTAAGACCATCAGAAAAAAAAAGTTTACAAAGCTTGTCTACGAAAAGAAAACCCTTAATTGGAAGGAAATGAGATGGTGACCAATTAAAATGGCACAGATACACTATTTCTCTACAACGTCAGCTTGAAGATTGAGGCATTTGTCAAAACATTTGATCAGTTTGTCTATCCGGTCAGCAAAAGACAGGGCCCTGATATTGAAGCCACTTTTTTGAATCACGTTTAACTTCACATTTAATGTGAACGTCGATCTGACATCTGCTCTTTTAAGTCAGGAAAGAGATGAAAATCATTGAAACTACACCGGACTGAATGGCGGATGTCCAATAATTTCCTAATGGAAACCTTGCACTGAGTTCTGTGTGTTCCGTGCAACGTGTTGTTATCATCGGGCATCGTCATCACCGTCGTTTCTTGCTGATGTTGTTGCACAATTCTTTAAGGCTTCAATAAAAAAACCAGTTATCCAATTGATCCCCAATTTGTTTTGAGGTCGCGCCTCCAATGACACGCACGAGTTAGACCATGCGCCACTGTGCATGCTTAAGAATGGACAGCGAGGTTGGCATTGTCGCTAAAACATTCGGTTTTCAGAGTATCGGGATTCGGTCTTCCTATGGGTTTCGTGAACGATTCGCACTGATAGGTTTTCTCGGGGTTCTCCCATTTTCCCTCAATACCTCCATCATTTTCTTTATCTGTCCTTCTTTCAGTGGGGATTGCACTGTTCGTGTGTGTGTGTGTGTATGTGTGAAACACCATCCACAGCCCAAACAGGAAGTTGCACTGCCCGAATGCTGCACAATGGTCCAAATTGTAAGGGGTTGCCAGGTTTTGTGTTTACTATATTTTGTGTTTACTAAATAATATTGTTATTATTTAGACAGTATATGAGTGCATGTGATAACAAGAAACATTAATTAATTCTTTAAATATGTTCTTTCTTCAAAAACAAAAGAAAAATCACAACTGTAATTTAAAATGTATTTTATTTTACAACTTTATTGAACTTAAAATATACCATTCTTATTTTACATAATATGATAAATATCCTTCTTGTTGTAAACACCACCTTATTTGGTTTTGATAAAATAATACACAGAAAATAAAAAAAAGCTTAATCCCAAAATTATCTTTCTTTTCTGATTTATTCCAAATGATAAGATTTCCAGATACTAATTTATTGGCTATTTGGAGTTAAAACTTTCTGAAGAGATTCAGCCATCAACTTATCGAATTGTCCCTGATAAGGTTCAAATTGGTCAGTCAGGTAGTTGTTGCCTTCATTTATTAAATTTGCGGACTGAGATATTAATGCGAAATCTTGAAGATCATAATCATCTCCATTCACGGGATGTGCTCTTATCTAGAAAAAGAAGAAAAAAAAATTACTTTTAAGATAGTTTATAAACTTAAAATGTATTAAAACGAAAGTGGCATTTTGATAAAGTCGTTAACTTGTAATTATTATTAAAATTATTATCCATGTATAAAATTCTAAAATGTAACTTTTAGAACAATGTTTTCCAACCTTTTTTGTTCAATGCCCCACCTAAAGTATCTAAAGTATGCTATGCCCCACCAAATTAGGTATAACTTTCACAACCAAAAAAAAAAAAAAGGCCTTTTTGAGTTTTACAACCAAAAAAAAAAAAAAAAAAGACAACTTTTAAGTTTTACAACCAAAAAAAAAAAGCAATTTTCAATTATCCAATTACCCCCCTGAACAATCAAATTGCCCCGCCTGTGGGGCGTGCGCCCCACGTTGGGAAACAGGGATTTAGAAGCATTTAAAATTCTAAGTAATCACTAAATGGTGGTTTTCCTACACTGTTCTAAAACTTGTTTCCTAACTGAAGGATGTTTGTGATACTGGGAATAGCCAATTTTCTTCTTTCAGTAAATGAGTATTTAAGGTTTGAGTAACTTCTTAGTGAATTATTTTCATATTCAAAGAAGATTGAGGTTCTTTACGAAACCTATTGAAAATTACCAAATATTAATTCTGCTTTAACAATAATTAAACGATATTTATATCTTAAGCAGTACAATAATATTTACAAAGAAAATTTTTCACTGGAACTTATTAAGTGGAGTTGCAAAGCATTTAACAAACCCATAGCGACCCCGTATATGTTTGATTTTCAGTAACTTCCCTTTGAATCCCAAATTAATTTTTTGTACCAAAAAATTTTTTTTTCATCTGTTTTATTGTAAAGGCATGATATTGAAGTGGTTTCAACAAAAATTTTTAATTTTCCCTAGTAGGTTTAAGAAATATGATATGTTGCTTTAAAGCAACATTGGGACTGAAAGGATACGAAGTACCAAACACGTTATTTACTTATTAATTTTTTTTTATTAATTATAATGTTTATTATATTTTAATAATTTGTCACTTATATAATGACAATATAATAAATATATATTATTGATAATTTATTTATAATAAAATAGAAATTGAAAGGTAGAATAATATAAAATAATAAAGTAGAGCCCCGATTTTCCGCGAGAGCCGCGAACATTTTTTAAATTATGAATCTCAAAAAAAACATTTTTAATCCAAGCCAATAGCAGGGAAAATATAATAGGCCCTACAGTGCGAAGGTCGAAAATTACTGACAGCTTTATTCTGCATCGTAATCCAGTAGGCCTTCTCGGAATTTGTGGATGAGTGGCAGGCTCTTACTCTGCAGAAAGCTTTCTGCTATACTGCACGTATTTTAAATGTTTTACATATTATGTTTTTTGTACAATAAAACATAGTTTTTAATGGTGAAATATTTTTTTTCGTGTTTACATCTGATTTTTAGTCTTTTTTCAGGTTATTCGCGAAGCCCTTGCCACCGAATTCCGCGGATAATCGGAGCTCTACTGTACATATAAAGCCAATAGATATTTTTACATTATATAAGATATTGCATTTGCTCAATTATATATCTGTAAATATTATAATACAATTTTATATAAAAAAATTAATGCTAACAGTAGTTATATTTTTACATGATGTTCTTTTTGTTTTGGTTTAGTTCATTTGTTATGGAATTTATAAAAACAATTTTTACTGATCGTAAGACACAAGTTCACTTTACATTTGCAATATAATAACTGAGTTGAGCCATTTGGGCAGAACTTGCATCTTCCTTTTTTTTCATTGTATTCTGGCCAGTGATGAACTCCATTATAACGAATGTCATCTACTGGCCATGATGGAAACTTGTTTTCTTTGAATGCATGGTTATAGAGAGCTTCCACGCTTCCTTTCATTAGCTTTTCCAGCATTTGTAAGTGCTGAGGCAATATGCAACTGAAATTTGAGGAGAGAGTACTGAGATTTCTCTCCATTCTGCTGCTGATGAACTTAAAATGTGACTTCCTGTCATGTGCCCTTCCGGTCCCAATGTTGCTTTAAAGCAACAGGTATTTCAAAACAGTATTGTAACGCAAATAAAGAGTGTTTTAACTGCCAATAAATTTTATAGATTGTTATACTCTCTAGCAACAGTAACTAACAGAAAAACATTAAATAATTTATTTTTTCCAAAAAAACCAGGTAGTTAGAAAAAACGGAAAAATTCCTTGAACTGATTGCGTTTTTGTCGCCCCCAAACTGTATCGCTGTAATGAAAAAAATTCGACAAATCTATCACCAATAAGTATAAATAGATAGAAGAAACATGTTGTTTTCAAACTAGAACAGGGTGTAACGGTTAAGTGTGGAAGCTAAATGCAAAAATTCATTTACAAATACATGTTGCTTAAAAGCAACAGTGGGACTGAAAGGGTTAAACAGGAACTGACCGCAAACCTCAATTCGTATTTTCCTCCATCTCTGGAAGTCATAAGCTTTCCAAAAAAAAAGGTGTAAATCATGTCCGTCCCATTTGTAGCTAGGCCTATTTGTAGAGATGGAGACATTTTTCATTTTCGGCCACTTCCGTTTCCCGAGACAGAGAAAACCGCAGACCGGAACTCGGGTTTTTCTCCTCTTCTTAAGAATGGTATAAGCCAAGTTTGTCCTACTTTTAATTTGGGCTGTAGAAATGATGACGGACGGACTGATAGAAGGACAGAACCTTCTTAAGAGCGCCCCTCCCCTTAAAGCCCGTTGCACATGGATCCGAAAATCGGTCGGTCGGATCCATGTGCAATGGGCTTAAGGGACCAAAATTGTCATATTGAAATGAAAAAAGGTAAGGTGAATGAGGGTGTTTTGGAACACATTTTACGTATAGGGTGATTCAGTCCAAAATTTACATACCTCACCTTTTTTCATTTCAATAGGATAATTTTGGTCTCAAACGCTCCCCTTAAGCCCATTGCACATGGGCGCGACCGACCGATTTTCGGATCCATGTGCAATGGGCTTAAGTTATCCAAAGTACACACTTTGTGAAAGAGATTGCTAAAAACACTCAAGGCGATTAATCTTTAAAAAAATTAAGGGGGGAGGGGTTCAAGCTTTGCTTATTTTTGCTGACAAGGGGAACGGGGAGGGGGTTCAGAGCAATGCTGACGTAAGACAGACAAATATGCACGCGCTAAAATTTTCATATAATTTTTATTGTTCATTCAAAATTTTTGTATTTACTCTTAATGATTTGGCAAACTTTTCCGTAAGCACAAGGAGTGTGTGTGTGTGTGTGTGTGTGTGTGTGTGTGTGTGGGTCAGACTTCTGCTTATTTTTGCTTTAAAAGGGGAGGGGGTCTAAAATGACTAAACATGTACTTAAGTAATACTTGAACTTAACATTTAATACTTAAAGGATTTCTTATTAATTTTTTTCTGATTATTTATATTTATTATATGATATAATTATATCCGAAAATCTTTCTGAATTTAATATACATTTGGAGGAATTTATTAACCTTTTTTTATATATGTTTTCATAATCTGACATTACGACCAATTAGAAAATCTTCTCACTTCTTACGCCAAAAGAATTTAATCAATGCCTGTTAAGAGATTCGGACACGGATTCAGAAATAACAGCTTCATAGCAGTCCAGAAGACAGTCCAGAAGTTTCGATAGGTACACCTAAATGCTGTTAACAAAAAAGGCATAAAAACGCGCACAAACTAAAGGTTCACTTGAGCTATTTTTGGAAATTTTGTACCGGGAACCCAAGACGGAACCGTCTCGAGATTCCTATCTCTCAACGGTTGGGTTCGCCCAATACTCAATAGCTCAGTGGAACCAAAAGAAACGTAAACAAAGGACAAATGAACAAAACAGTGACCCTTCAGTTAAAAAAAAAACCACGAAATATAAATTAATAATAAAAAAGGGTACTCAATTAATCCCAGCTAACTCCACGCTTAGGATATAAGGGATTAATTTTAAGAAATCATACTAATAGACAAATGCTATTAATGTAATAGAAAACTGCAAAGTGCTATATTAGAAGCTATAGATTAAGGTAATATTTCTTACCACTCCATCAGCCATATTAATATTGGCAGTCACTTTGCTAATTTCAAAGTCATCATCTCCATGTTTTTGAAGTTTGATATCCACCTTGACAGTTACACTACTCCATAAGTCATTGTACCAGAAATTGACAGTGGCTGGATTCTTTGCAAATTTACAGTTTTGCAAATGCAACGTTGCATTTCCATACCATAGAATCCGTGGAAACTAAAGAAAAAGAAAAAGAAAATCCTTAAAATTGAACTGTTTATTCAAATCTACAAGAATAAGCGTAATTTCTTAATGTTAACTCCGAGGGTTTTTCTGTCAAAAAATTCTACAGTCATTATAAAACAATAAAAATTATTCCAATTATTTTTTTTTGATAATTGGCAGTTAGATTTTGATTTTAATACAGCACTCTTTGATATCAAAATTCAAATCTTAAAAAGCATTAGAAATATTACATCACAACGCCTGAACTGAATCAATAACTTATAATTAAATCTACTAAAACTGTTTTGATATTTTATAAAGTAAAAATTCGCAATTTTATCGAACAATTTTTCTGAAATATCTTCGGAATATATTGGAATATCCCCAATTTTATTAGATCAGTTACAACTATGTAATATTGTACAATTATAATTCATATTTTCTTAAAGAAATTCGATTTATGGCGATGCAAAAATTCCCTAAACAAACTTTAAAGGTGGGTTCTACTCAGGAAGACAAACAAAGAAGTTCAAATAAACATGGGTCCGGAAATGTATTCGTTTCGCGAAAACACGTAGTTTTCATTATTCAATGAATGGTTGTTTGTGGGCACAGTATGATGCGATAAAACGTATTTCAAAATATTTGTAAAATTTAAAACACAGATATATAAAATACGGAAAGACTGATTTAATAAACAGTGTTTATTATGTATTAAAAACAAACACACACACACACACATTCACACACACACAAAAAAAATTAGGTCTGGAAATGACCAAACAAACACAGAATAATGAATACTACGTTTTTCGCGAAAACTATTCATTTTCGAACCTATTAATTTTTGTTTTGTTTTTGCTTTTCAATACAAAATACGTTTTATCGCGTCTTACTGTGCCAACAAAAATAATAATAATAATAATAAAAAAGCAACAACAATATACTGAATAAAGAAAACTATTCATTTCTGGACCCATGTTTATATAACTGAGTACTTGTCTTACTGAGTAAAACCTACAGCCCATTGCACATATTACATATATTAAAGCTTATACTTTGAAGGGAATTTTGAATCACCCTGTAAATTAAGATTTCAGAGGGTATATATTTATATACACAGCTATTCTTCTTAAATAGGCTATAAACCACACCTACAATACTTCACAGGCTCCTTTTAACTTAATAATACCTGTTAACTTCAAGCATTTAATACATTGTTCTCGTAATGACAACAATAATAATACAATCTATTATTAAATAAATCTGTCTGTTACATAACCTTTTCTCATTTAAGAAGAAGAATACGTGTGTATACAATTATAAGTATTCAAAGTAAGAAGAAAATAGTTCTTTAGTGGACAGTTTCACATCTAAGAAGATACAAGGTACAGACACCAGTGGCTTATTTATGTAACCATACATCCAAGCTCAAAAACATTTTCCGGACCCTTACAATATTTTTTTTTTTATTCATTCAGTATTTTTTTAGAACAGTGCACTCTAATTATACTTCTTAAAATCTGAATTGTATTTATCTTTTTCTCTACACAAAAAAAAAACTATAAATATCTAATACCCCGTTAAGCATCGTCAATTAGTGAGAAATTGTCTAATACCGAAGGGTAGTGTTTAATTAGTTCACAAATGCATTTTGGTCACCGAAAAACATACAAACAAGCACTACAAATCCTTCTTGAATGCGTGTGATAAATGCACTAAATTTATGTTAATATATTATTACAAGCACAAATGTGAGAGACTGCCAAGAGGCTGATGGTGCCTCTTGACAGAAGAAAGCAGAGAAAATCCTTAACGAAATAGGTTGGTTAAGGAAGACACGCAGTTGATTGTATGGTTTATGATTATAATTGAAAAGGATCGGTTAAGCAAAGCGTCGATAACCGAGCTATCGAAGCGGGGTATGCTTGAATTATTCGAATTATCGAATTATTCTCGATATTCGTTACGCCACAAAATTTTGAAGACATCTGATTACACTATAGGCCTAATCGCTATGGCTTACTTTGTTTCGCGACCTATTACAACACCCTTTACTGTGGCACCATAATCTTGATACTCATCTGGTCTGAAATCTAAAAATTATCTGGAAACCATAAACTTTAAATATCAAAGAATTGGGATGTTAATTTTAAACTTACACGAATTTCAGCTAATACTGATGAGCTGGTATTTCTGATGAACTCCAATTCACAAATTGAAAACCCTATCAAATAAGACTTGCTGATGTTTCCTTGGAATTCGCAACCGTTAATAGTAAATAGATAATCCTGGTCCTTAACATCGATACGATGGAGTTTCTCACAAGAGTTCTTCAATTGTTGAGAGATGGCTTTCATGGTCAGTGATGCATCAACCGCTAGAAAGTAAATTGCTGTATAACGAAAAGAAATAACAAAGAGAAAAAGTGAGCGAGGAATGATAAATAAAAATAAAAAAAAAAAAAAAAAACATTGACACTACTTATTGTTAATTTATCTTTTTCTCGATTTTGGAATTAGGGAAAACTTTAAAAAAATTAGTTAGAAATTTGTAATATGTAACCTGCATTTCATAAGGCCTGTAAAAGAGGCAGGGAGGGCTTAGATTAACCAAAGTATATTATCTTATATATTCTGTTGGAAGAGATGTCACAAAATCAACTTTCAAAAAAAACCCAGAAAAATAAATATTGTTTTTGCACTTCTTAACTATTTGCGATTGAAAAGCAGATTGCAAACCTTTTATTTCTTTTATATATTAAAATTTCTTTTACCAATGAACCTAAAATTCTGAAAACTTAAAAATGAACTTGTGAAGCATGTGGGATTTATATTTTCTTGTTTTTAATTTTCAAAATATTCTATAATTAATTAAATTAAAGTTCAAAAACAGTCAATTTTTTGGGCGTTTTCTAAGTATTTTCACGGTATTTTCTTCGGTATTTTCACTTTGAAAAAACTTGACGAAAACCTGAAATGATAAAAAATTTGTAAAATAAAGATTTATATTTAAATATTTATTATTAGTGCAATAGTTAATTTAAAAAAAATAAAAATTGTGTTTTTAAAATTGTTTGAGATTACATTACTTTTTTTTTTTTACTTGCTTTCAAATAATCATTATACAAAAACGTTTTCATTAAAGACTTTCTAAAAATCATGCAAAATCATTTGATACTGTTCGTTTCCAAAAATAAATTTGTTTTGAAGCATTTTTTTACGGAAATAGATCTTAATGTAATTAACAAAAATCTATTTATGTAAAACAATGCTTCAAAACAAACTTATTTTTGGAAACGAACAGCATCAAATAAATTTCTAAATATGTCAATTCATTTGATGCTGTTCGTTTCCAAAAATTAAAGACTTTCTAAATATCATGCAACGTCTCTAATTAAAATGTTTTTTATAAAGATTATTTGATAGCATGGAAAAAAATAATTAATTTAATCTCAAACAATTTAAAAAAGAAAACACATTTTTTTTTTTTTTAAATTAACTATTGCACCAGCAATAAATATTTTAAATATATAGTATTATTTTACAAAGTTTTTATCATTTCAGATTTTCGTCAACTTTTTTTAAGTTGAAAATATCGAGTAATACCTGGAAAACGCCCAAAAAATTGACTACGTTTGAATTTTAATTTAATTAATTACAGAATATTTGAAAATTAAAAACAGGAAAATTGAAATCCCAGATGCTTCACAAGTTCATATTTAAATTTTCAGAATTTCAGGTGCATTGTAAAAAGAAATATAAAAAAGAAATAAAAGGTTTGCAATCGTCTGCAGTTGCTTGAATCAGGACCTTAAGGATATTGTATTTAAGTATTGTTATTTTAAATTTGCTAATATAAAACTACTACTACTTACCAGAATAAAGGATTAGGACCATCCCAATTTTAAGTAAAAGCCGAGTGGACATTATCTCAGATGAAGGATTACGTCTAAAAATCCGAAATCTACTTATGATGAAGTTCCTTATTTCATTTAGTTTTATAGAAAATTCTAAACTAGGTCAATCGTAAATGATATATACTTACATGTACTCAAGACACAGTTTATTCCTTAAGGTTTTTAGTTATGAAAATTAAGAGTAGGTCAACTTATTTTTAGTTTTATTTATCCTATTCTACAAATCTCTAAAGTGATTTTTAAAAATACTAAGTGTATTCAAAACAAAACTACTGATTGAAATTAGGTCATATGTTAAATTGTTATTTAAATCTTACGGGATTCCGACATAAAACTTGATAGATGCTTTTGTTGATGTTTTATTTGAACCGAATTAACTTAAAATGAAATATCTACATTTCTAGAAATTTCGCAAGTTGGTTTCACGACATTCCAGCAGAAACAGAAACCCAAAAGAAATTTGCTAAAAATGATCGACATTTCATTTAGGCCTATATCGTTTACTGAATCGAACAATAACTTCGATTCAGATGTCAGTTATCATTCACTACGCCTGAATTCCTCTCATTGCGAATAATTATACATACTGTACGTTGAATTGAATGTCATAAAATCAACTCCTTAATCACTGAAGATAAGCATTAGCATATTTTGATAAACTGGATATTTAATATTATAAATATTAATATATAAGTATTATTTAATATTTATCGGTTTAATATTATAAATTTTTCAGTCCCACCTTTACCCGCTTAAAGCCCCGGAAAAGAATTTCGGTCCCTGTGTTTGAGAGAGCTGGGGTATACTTTATGGTCAGTGTAGAGGAGAAAAAGTTTGGGAAAAGATCTCCGCCGGGATTTAATATGTTAATTAATATTTATTATTTAATCATTTTTTTAAATTATTTTTTTTTAATAATTTTATCAATTTCGGTGCTTTATTAATAACTATTCCTCTTGATCCTATGCTTTGGAAATTCTATAAAAACTAATAGGAATTAAGATTACATCTATTGCTGAAATTTCATACAATTTTAAAGTTATACAATTTTAATTCTTATAGCGCTTTAGTTGGAATTACATAGTGACTTTTTATCCAAAACTACAGTTCAGTTCATGAAAGAAGCATTTCATGACGTAATTTCCTTACGGATTGATGTTTCCAGGACGTAACAGCGCCATCTATTGCTCAAATCCGTAACTGAATCTTATAAACATTAGAAAATATCCTGGTTTTTGTATTTTCTACAGTTACGAATCATCATCATCATGACGTGCGAACTTCGTATTCGAAAGTACGTGGTCTACGGAACCCTAGTGATCCCCGAAGGGCGAACCCCTAGGAGAAGCCGTAGATAATCTAGGGAACAGATACTGGAGTCGTTTCCCATTGCCTTCTCCAGGACGCCATTACGGAATGACGTCAGATCGAAGAGAAAGTGAAGAAGCGACTGGCAAACACAGGAAAGGAAATTTGAAACATCCATGCTCTCGACCGGGATTTGAACCCGGGTGCCGGCACACCGGCCACACGGCAGACCGCCGCTTGAGACCGCACGACCACGCCGGGACGGCACAGTTACGAATACATAACAATAATTAAAAGTGAAAGAATTACAAACGTTCCACACGATTCCCCTTGCTTGGCTATGCAAAGTTTGTCCTTTCTTGGTCACGCTTAGGCGATCACAAAACAATGCCATCATGGACTGACTACTCGGAGTCAACTTGATGACGTCATGACTGCTGACTTTTGTTCCAGACAAAATCAATCGCTACGTAATGACCATATTGGGCAAACCCTTCTTTTTTGAAAACTACTATAGTTAGCTTGAAAAACAATTTATAGGAAAATTTTTAAGAACTAATATCTGACATCACAAGTCTCCTAAAACTTCAGTTTCAGTTATAGTTTTAAGATATCTTATTCACTGAAGGGTCGAGTGACGAATAGAGAATTTAATTCAATTTGAAAATTTATTCTTTGATACTTATTCTACAGTATATTACTTTCTTCTCAATATACTACAAGCAGGGCTTTTTTTTCGGCCGGGAAGGCACCGGTACTTTTTTTGACAGTACAATACTGCGATACTATTTTATAAAAAGATTTGTCTACAAAAGTATTTTGTACTTCTAAAGCAATTTCCGTGCAGATTAAACTAAAGCCATTACCATTAACAAGTATAAATCAATGCCATATAATTGGGACTCTGAATTCAGTCATTCGCTGATATTTTACTTGGACATAAGGGGTTTTGAATCTCACTGAGTCATAACTTATTAATATAATCGTTGCATTTCATCACAACTGATGTAAAACACCGAAATCCGTAGAGAGATAAGGCCAGGTAGCAGTAGAAAGAAATAAGAAGTCTCGAAAGACAACTTGTATGTGCAGTATGACGATAACCATCCAATTATTGAAAGCTATGTTTCGTTATCCACAGTTATTAATATTTCCTCAGTTCATTCTAACGTTTTTTTTTTTATTGTTATTATTATTTCTTACTTCCTTCATCTTTTATTTGCTCGCCATGATATTAGTTACTCGTCTCTTGTCTCATAAAAAAATTAGCTCATTTTTTTACGATTTTTGACATTGATGAAATGTTTATGGGGAAGTCTTTAAGAGGAGAAAAAAAGCAAAACTGTTACTAAAAAGTTGTATATAAAAAGCATATCTAGAATTGAAGTGTTTTGCAGAGATACAGAAAAACCTAAACTTCAATTAAATTTCTTATGGATTTTTATCATTGATCACCTTTGATTTCTGTAACGTAAACGTTTAAAAAAATACTAAGATTTTAATCAATGGAATTGTAATTTTCTGTATCATCGGAATAGCAGTGGGGTTTTTCTTTTCTCTCCATGGTTTTACTGTTGATCTTGCAATTACAGGAATCTTGATATAATGCGGGCTGGGGCGTTACCAAATTTCATGAATATCTGTCCCGTGAGATTAAAGTTGTTTTATAGGTAGGATGAAGAGATAAATAATTTTTTGTCTTTCACATTTTTTTATGTCCGAAGGATCTTAAAAAAAAAAGTATTTAAATATTCTTTCTTTAATTTTATTTCGAATTCTGCGCAATACTATCTATCCCAATAATTAAATTTGAAAATAAATATATATGGAACTGTTAAAAAAAGGATATAGAAATAATATTATATAATATATATTAATAATATAAGAAAAGAGGTTAGTATTAAACAATGAAAATGTAGTGTTGTTTAATTTCAATGTTAGATTAATGAGGCGTAACTGGGATCTGTTTACATTGTAAAGTTATGAATAGACTAATAAATATGCTTATATTAATTGAAGTGGGTTATTACAATGTATATTAAGAAAGAAAAATTTAATGTTACATATACGAATCTATCAGCTAATCTAAAGGAATATATAAATATGAATCTGATGCATAACGTGAATATTAAGCTTATTAGTATAATAGTGATTTATAAACAAGATAAACTCGAAATTAAAATAAACAAGATAGGAGTAGCAATCCCAGTAGCGACCGCATAATGCCCCACAGCTTCTATGCAAAGCTAATGTTAAAATCTCGGTAACTTCAAAAGCCCACAGAAGAAAAATCGAAGCTCTCCGTAGATTTGGGAGATCCTATTACAATAAAAATAGACCAATTATTATAAGATTTATTTCAAGAAGAGAAAAGAAAAATTGGCTTAATATAATTCATATAATAATTCTAGTTGAAGTCTATATTTCTAGCTCTCCAAACGAGCCTGCATCGCCTGTAAAGTGAGCTCTTCAATAAGGATGATGGAGATATGTAAAATGATTCTATATATAATAAATTTTAAATTATAAATAAACAATAGTAATTTTAAAAGAGCTCATGACAATTTATATATTGAGCAGTTTGATGATGTGTGGAAACGGATATAACTAGATATTATAGGCATCAGAAATCTTTTCAATTTAAGCTTGGATATATGGAAATCACAAGCTGTAAATGAATGCCAAATACAATTGTTAGGCAGGCAAATCTTTTATTAGGTTCTTGACTCTACACTCTAGACACTTAGGTTCTGTTAGGTTCGAGACCGTTGTTATAAAGCGAGAACTGGCGTCATGTCGCAAAAGTATTTCATCAGCATATTTGGTAAATATCAGTATATTTGGGAATGGCGCAATTGAAAACTATCGTCAGAGCGAAGCGTCGGAACAAGACAAGGGCAAATATAAGGGGGGGGGGGGGCAAGGGGGCCCGGGCCCCTCCCGAAATAATGAATATAAAGAAAAAAAGCAATACCATAATCTGAATTATTTTAATGAATCATGCATTTATGCAATAATGAATTCAGCATTCAGGGCATTCAGCGCAAATTACCCTCTGAATAAGCGTAGGAAAACTGATATAAAGTATCATGGAGTGTCTACTTAAAATTACTTAACCTAACCTTACATTAATCTTGCCCCATCCCCCCCAAAATATATTCTATATTCGCCACTAGGACAAGATAAGCTTTAGCTTAATTAAATCAAAAAGGTAACATTATCACGATAGTCAAAGTTAAGTTAAAAAAATAAGTATTAATTTTTATTATTCAATTCTTTATGAAAGAAAAAGTAATATGCCAATAAAATATCATGCAAGGATTCAGAAAGAATCTAAAAAAATATTAAACAAGCAATAGAAGAAAAATACAAAGCATTTAAATTTTTTTTGAAAATAATAGAACTAACACAGATTAATAAAACAATTGTTTCGTATTAGCTTAATTTTTAGTTTTTTAAATACTTTTTTTTACGATTTGTTTAAAATATTATTATATTATATTATGTTTTAACTTGTCAATTAATATAATATGATTATATTAAGAAACAAATTCAAAAATTAGTCAAAAAAAGGAAAGATTATTTTAAACAGATACTCAACAAGCAATCTACTCTTTTATTAAAAAGAATAGAATAAAATAAATAAAATATTAGATAATAGAATATACAGTAATAGGGAACAATTAAAAAAAATGAAAACAAAGAACTTGAATTGGGAAATAAACTTTGTTTTTCATTTCAAAAATATGAATACAAGTCGAATAATTAGACATAACACAAATTAAGATCAAATTTAAAACGTTACTTTGTAATGAAAAAAAAATGACAAAAGTGAAATTAAAAACCAGTATAATGAATTGGAAAATAAAACACCAAAAGGACATTGCAGCATTGCCATCAAATCTATAAAAACAAGGTAATTACTGCTTTTAGACAGTGTCAAAAGCAAAGCGGCCCCATAATTTGCACAGTTGTATAAACAAAATAATTAAAAGCAAGAACATATAAATGCAAGACCGTTCCTTTATGTTTTACAGGCAAGCTGTAACCTAAGGACCGCTAATACAATGCTTAGTGCATCATTTGGATATGTTAAAGAATTTATGAAACAATACGTTTGTAAATATTAACAATGACGTCCTATTGGCAATTATTAGCATTGTTATGTATGAAGCATCAGTATTATTACTGTGTTAATTGTTATCATTATTACTAACACTGCTATGGAAAACTTTAATTTGGGGGGGGTCAGGGAGTGGTCATAGACGTCTGATATTTTTTACGTGGTCACCTACTTTTTGATGCTGAACACAATGTGAAGGTTTCATTCTAATATCTCTAACCGTTTGGCCACTACAGACATACAGTGTGACAGACAGACAACACAAAAGCGAGAGCGGTTCCCTATGTTAACTGTAACATGGGACCACTAAAAATTAAGAGCGTTAAGATATTAATTGATAAGCTATTAAAATTAAACTAGACCACAGTGCAAAAAAAATTCCAATGTTTAAACTAGAAATTCGTAATAATAACAATAACAATATTTAACAATAACAATAATTTAATAAATTGTAATAATTCAATAACAATAATTCGTAATAATAACAATAATTGCGAAAAGATCAGTAACACTACAACCATTTTTATTATGAAGTTTTTTTTTTTTTTTAATCGAAAATCTTTATTATTTATTATTAACAAAATGTATATAAGACATATAACAAAATGTGAATACTGGTAGCATATAATAATTTGATTGTTCAAAAAAATTTCGCTAACTTATTGTTGTAAATAGGCTTGAGAAAGAGAACGCATATTCGCCTCGAAAATTTGCTTTTTAATAATAAATGTAAAATATTACGTTTAATTGGGAGATGTTGCAGATCTTTTATTACAATAAATATTGTAGGAGAAAGGACCTACAAAAAAGGTATGGAACAATCTTTATTATTGTCAGACTATATTCATGGAAATATATTTTATGCTATTGTTATCATACATCTAAATTAGGACTGAATTTAACTTGAAAAGTTATTTATTTATTTATTCAAATAATTAAAAGTTAAATGTAAAGATAAATAAAGCAAAACGTTGAACCCTGAAATTGATTAAAATTAAATTCTTTTAAAATCTATTTAATCTTTTTAGATAAGGACTTTACCTCTACTTTCAGATCAAAGGAATAGCATTAATCATAGAAAAGAACGAGGCTGACTTACCATTGTCTCCATCTGTGACATTGTCTCTAAGAACTTTGAAGTAATGAAGGCAGGGTTTCCTCTGTTGAGTTACTTTTGTAGAAACTACAAGTACAGTTGGTCAGGCGTGAAAAGATACATTCAGTTGTAATTAACGATAATAAGTAATTAGAAAACCTGCATTTACCGTCGATTAACATAATATGTTGAATGCATTTCGTAATTTAGAATTATTAAATTAAAGTCAGAGAATTATATTTATTAGGTAAGAAAGGTTTCAGAAATATTGACGGCCAGCTAAAGTATCTTCATTTTAAAGTTTTATTTTAATAATACTTAAAAGATTAATCACTGTATAAATTTATTATTATTAACAGCTTTATCTTCTAATTAATTCTTATTTATTTTATTTACGTTATCACTTAAGGATGTGAATTCTCCCCAATACTTTGATATATATATAAATAGAATTCTAAAAGAATGGAAACAATATATAAAAATGGTATCCAGATCACAAAAAATAAAAAATTAAAGACATTGCTGTATGCTGACGATCAAGTTTTGATAGCAAATTCAGAAGATGAACTTCAAATTGGAGCAAATCATCTAAATAATATCTCAAAAAATATATAATGAAAATTTCGAAATTAAAAACAAAATCTATGGCAATGTGTGGAAAACAAATACAAAGAGTGAAAATTGTAATTAATGAGAAAATAATAGAACAAATATCAGAGTTTAAATATTTGGGAAACATAATTTCATGTTATAACGATGAAGCAAACATAACATGAAATGTACAGACATATAACAGAATAAATGGAGTAATTAGAAGAAGTTTTGGAAAACAAATGGCGAAAGAAACACTACTAAGATTACATAACATTACAGCCAAAGCAGCAATTAAATATGGGAGTGAAACCTGGATAGTGAAACAAAGAAACAAACAAAGATTGGAAACTGCACAAATGAAATTTTTAATCCTTTATGAGGATTTAAACATTGGGACAAAAAGAAAAATAATGACATCAGAGTACAACTTAAACCTCCAAATTTAATCGCAGAAATTCAAAATTATCAGAAAAATTGGCTTAACCATGTAGAAAGAATGTCAAACGATAGGATTTCAAACTTAATTTTGAGATATAAACCCAAATGAAAAAGACGTCCAAGAACGAGATGGAGAGACCAAAATCATCTTCAGAGTTAGGAACAGAAATCATGTCTAAACCTAAAATGTTCAAGACAAGACGTTATCACTTCCTCAATGCTTTAATGATTGCTTGTAATCCAAAGTTATCTGTTAGATTTCAACCAAATTATATTTTTACCAAAAATTAATAGGAAGCTACATCGCATAATCTACAGTTATTAAAATTTCAGTTTCCAAGGCTAAAGGTATTATTCTCTATATTGAAAGGTAGAATAAAGGTAGTACAAAGGTATAGAAATCAGATCAAGTGAAGTTAACTTTTTTCTCTGCTAGAATTCACCCAAACCTTTATAAAGTGGATATAAGTTGATGGTCAGTCCAACGCGGGTAAGCTTTGGATTGGCCATTCAAGCTCAGTTCTCCAAATTTACCACTGAAGCATCGAAGCCTGTACCTTCCTGTAAATTAAGTATCAAATACATTACAATCTGTAGTATATTCTCCTATTTTTTTTTATCTATTTTAATATATATAGTAGAACCCCTCTCGTCCGCCCTCGGCTGGTCCGCCACTCCGGTTGATCCGACCGTGCTCGAGCCGGCTAAATTTGTCCCCGACTCGTCGGTGACTCACCACCCGTCGCGCCATTGTGTTGTTTACTTGAATATACAGTGACGATAAAAGGTGAAAACGCTCTTAAGAATCGCTAAACATTGAAAAAGTCTAAACTTGAACTGCTTGACAGCGCAGTAAATCCGTATATTTTACTGAAAATCCGTATTTTTCTCTATTTTCTGATAATCCGACCTTTTTTGCGTTCCGACCATACCCCCAGTCCCAAAGGTGACGGATTAGAGGGGTTCTACTGTAAATGTATATAATGTATATAAAATATGTAACATTATAAAAAAGCAATGTTTATTAGTTTGTTTGTTTGTCCACGATAAACTTATAAATTACTGAATGAACTGAATTGAACTTCAATTGCTGCAGCAATTTTAAACATTTTATATAGTAAAATTGCAAATCATCTACAGAATAATGTGAATTAGTTTTAGAATACGATTAAACACTAAAAGCATCAGAATTTAACAAGACACTTAACAAGATCTTATTGCAGTACGAAAGTAGTATTACAATCCAATCCAGCTATTATACCTCTCATTTTGAGCTACTATTACTTTTTTCGTCTACTGCTTTTTTCGTCTGAAACTGTTCTCACAATTTTTTGTTATCCTTTCTTTGCATCTTTCAATTTCTAATTGAATTTTTCTACACATTTTTAAGCTTGAAATTAAAATATGTGCTATTCATAATAACACTTGAAATTTCTATTTGAGTTCCTGAATTTGAACAGCTTAGTATCTTCTAAATCACTATTCCAAACTGTAGAAATTCAGCGTTGAGAATTTCTAAGTTAAAAGAAAAATTTCGATAACAACTAAATTTATTCGTGTTGGCAAATTTAATTTGCTCTTGAAGGGTATAATTAAATTAGCGTGGAAGGCTGTCTTTTTTTTACATGTTTCGACAGCGATTCAAAGTAATTGTTGAGGCTCGTAGGAATGGATCATTCACGAGCGAAGTTCTATTGTTTCTCGCGACACATGCAATTATCCTAATAAGAGACGATATTGTTAGGAAGCGAGAAAGGCAGTTCACTTCGATCCTGCAACCAGATAGGACGTGCAGCAAAATAGCTGCCGAACTCAACAGCGGGTTCTTTGCTTCGTTCCCTGCACCAAATAAGCAGTGGAAATTATGACTGCAAATGTTTTCCAGTAAGCGGATTTGGTTTCCTCGACCAAAGTAGATGAAGACAAGAATTCCTGACCAGCAAAGTTTCTTATCAAAGAAGCAAGCGTGAGAAAGTCTCAATATTCTCAATATAGAAGAGAATGCCCGGAGGAAGATAAATGATCCGATAGTTCGCTAAGACGAAAGCGAGACAGTTGTGATGTTTCTTCAATCGACGGGAAATTTTTGGAAGATACCGAAATAGCGCGCCCGAGAAATAAAGACGGTAATCAAAGTTGGGAACGGCTGAAGACGATTCCAGTTGCTGCATAGATGAAATGCGAATAGACGATCCCTTCCGAAGCAGATGCGAGAACCGTAGACGATTGATTGATCCGAGGACGGAAGACTCGTTCGACCGTGAGACACAACTAGGCCCGGGAACTCCTGAAAGAATACAACGCTTAGATTCCATACGGATGAAGAATCCAAGTAAATGAATGGAAAGCGAAAAGTGATCAACTGCGGCTGATTTGAAAGAAGAAGATCCAGGTGAAATTTATCTAACGGCGGGAGAGACACCGAGATCGGAAAAATAACCCTAACCAAAACACCGATCCTCGTAGTGACGGACTCAGAAAGATTTCTAGAGCTTATAGTCGACCAGCAATGAATATTCCGGCCAAGATAAAAGGAATAGGATTATTCGAATGTGTTCAACTGGTATTTTCGACTATTTTATTGTAAGTAAAATTTCCATTGAAATTTTTCTCTCAGCTGATAGGATTTTCTTATTCTAGATAGGTTTAGGTAAATCAGATTAGATAAATATAGGATCTTGAGAAATTTTATAGAAGTTTGTTTTGAATTCAAATTAGCGACGAAAAGTTACGGAAGAAACCACTAGTATTCTTAGAGTAGAAGAGATAGATATTCTATTTATCTAACTTAGGTTTATTCAGGAGAAGAGACAGATAGTTTTAGCTAATGGTGTCAGGAATAATAGTTGTATTGAAAGACCTTCTGTAGTTAGAAATAAAAGCAGTCGTAGCCGGATAAAATAATTATAGTGGCCGGAATAATTATTAGAGAATTTAGAATAGGGGAATCTTTAGGTAAGTGGTACAGCAATAAGCAGTTTGATATTTGAGGCCCAGAGAAAGCTGTAGAAATAAGAAGTTTAAAGATATAAAACTCCCCCAGAGAAGCAAGATCGTTAGACGCAAGTCGGAACCCGAAGAAGCAAGAGAGTCTTATAAGAAGACCGTGAAGCTTTAGATTTATTAAGGACTTTGAAATACAAAGTAATATCCGAAGACCGGATTGATGTAAAGCTTAGAAAGCTGGTGTAAAATATATTTACTGAATTATTAAATTGTGTTTCCAATTTCACGTTTTCTAGTATCTTTGAGTAAAGTAATTTTAGAGCACTAAAAGAATTTAACTCTGCTAGCTAAGACTTCATTAAAATATAATCATAATTTTATTTACACAAACCTATCAGGATATAACATAATTCTTCAATGACTTTGAAAAAACATTTTATTTATTTACTTATAATATTTCATTCCTTTGAACAAGAAATTTCTTCAGGTTAACATATGAGGATAAGAAGAGACTTAAGCAGCAGTAGCCTAGTAATTTTTTGTTAAATTCTCATGCTTTTGATTGTTTAATCTTATTCTTAAACTAATTCACATTATCCTGTAAGTGATTTGCAATTTTGCTGACAAATGCAATTAAATGAGCGCGGTTTTTCGCCGCCCAGCTTCACATTTTTTTATTCACTGCTCAGCCCCTGTTATGCTATTCTAATAAAACATAATTTATCAGAATAACATAACAGGGGTTGAGAAGATATTGTTATACTGTCTGGCGTAATACAGCTGCATTGCCTATGTTATTCCAGAGATTGTAAGGAATACACTAATGAATGTTTCATCAATGTTCTTCCTGTACTTTCATAGTATACTTTTCTACAGTCTCTGCAAGTGATACTATTCCCATTTTATTCATCAAAATGGAAAAATATACTAATGGAAATGCAGGAAATACGTTGAAAGAAAGACTCGCTAAACATATACAAAAACAGGAAGAAAAATATATCAGATTGGGCAGACTATTGTGAAGCAATGAATCATAATCCTGATCCCTTAGTAGATATAATTTGTCAAATTCAAGAAGAAAAACATAGACTAAAGGTAGAATCACGCTTAATTAATTGGCTACCATCTATAAATAAGGATAAATTTTTGATGGTTAGTGACGTGCCATTCGGATATATAAAGAAAAACATAAAAATTCAGGAAAAATAAAAGATAAAGTTTAAAATGATGAATTTAAACAAAGTGGAATATAGTTTGACGTTTGTTACTTTCAGGCCTCAAACATTTTAGCTATTATTAAATTAAATATAATTTCACAAATGCAAAAAAGTTAAAAATACTAACATAATTTTACAAATTTATTATCATTCAGTGTATCTGATACAGAAGGTGGTTTAAACAGACTGTAAAGGAAGTGGAGGGTATGAACATTAGATAAATGTTAAAATTAGAATAATAATTTCCACGGTCGGTGATCCGATGATGAAGACGGTGGTCTGCAGATGGAGGAGTCGAGTTCAATTCCTAGCGGATGTCGGAGGTTTTTCTGTCGATGCTTCTCCTCCAGAAAGATCCCAGGGTTCAAATGTAAAATGGGACCATTCTTATTTCAGGTAGTTAAAAATAGGAGAGGATCGACTGACCACCAGATCCCTACCTCTCCCAATGGTTGAGGAATTGTTGGTGCCTAAATCTCCAACACATCCTCGAAGGGGCCATTAAGGCCTGTAATTGGGGTTTTTCAACCTTTAACCTTAATGTAATACTTTACAAATGTTTCGATTGTCAAATACTAATAATAGTTGCATAGTTAGAACCTTTTTTTTTAATAAAAATTCAGAAATTCAAAAAGCTGACGAATTATCATTCAACAACACATCATTAAAAATAAATTAACTTTCTGTAATGTTTTAAACAATGTCTAGGACTTAATGTCAAGAAGAATAGCGGAGTCTTTTATGGTAACAGAACAAAGTAATCTTCAAGTTATTCGTAGGTTTTATTATTACTTTAAAAAAAAACCTCACAATTTCAAATTTACAATGTTAAAATTACTTTATTTTAGCAACTTCATTTACGATACATTTTACGTACACCATTCTTAATTCATTACAATCAAAATAACCTAATAAATTGAAATAAACATTTATTCTCAAATTATTATTTAACCTTATTTGCATATAGATTATGTTTTCCATGAAATAGAATAATACAAAACAATAGCGTAAAATGCTTAAACCAAAAATTTTACTCACTTATCCATTAATTTCCAAATTTGACCATCAACTTACATAATTTGCTAAGTTCGTCTGTCTGTCTGTCTATCTGTAACTCGACATAATTAAGCTATTAAGATAGATCCAAGGTTCTCATTGGTACCATTGAATCAAGGGGACTCAAATTGGATGAAATATTAGTTCATTTTGTCATTCCATGTTGTTTTCATGAAATTTTATCCTTGGGAATTGACCTAGACAACTGAAATTCTAACAAAACATACGTACAAAACCAAATAATTTTATTACCACTGCACCCATTTTAATGAAATTTGAAGTACCTACTCAGTTTTTTACGCTGATTTTGAAACTCAAAACCATTTTTGCCGTAGAAGCTTCGTTTACAAGTTAACGCAGTTTTTAGATTACAAAGGTGAGTTTTAAATGCCTTTTGACGTTATGAGTCAAAAATAATAATTATTCCATTCTTACTTTTACTAAAATTTATTTAGAAGGACAAACTTTAGATATGGTTGGTATTTATTAAGGATGACCAACCGTCCTCCTTTTGTAAATTCTGTCCTCCTTTTTGATGTTTGAAGAGTAATACAGTGGTGGTCAAAATTATAAGGACAAGGGAAAAAATCGCCAAACTTGGTTACAGTTGGCTGGAAAATTATGCAAATTTTATGGCTGGAAACCAACGATAAATGCAGCATTTTTTATTAGTTTTTATGGAAATATATGGGAAATTCACATTCATAAAATGTATTTTGGATTTAGACAGCACTGTGATATGGACAAAATTATAAGGACAATGCTATTTGTGTGTTCTAAAAAGCAAAATTTGCATGTTTTTTGTTCAGCACACGGCACTCCCAGACGATATAAATGCATAGTAAGAGATTGCGAACGTCATATTCTATTTTTTCAGTCATGCCACTAGGTACGAAACTTTCGGAGTTTTAGAAAGGGAAAGTGGTTGCTTTTAAAAGTTCAGGACTTACTGTACATCAAATTTCGACAAAGCTGAATAGATCGAGAACGGTTATTTATAATTTTCTTAAAAATCCCGAAAAATATGGACGGCAAAGACGTATAGGTAGGCCATCTTCTGTTTCTGTGCCTGTGAAAAGAATGATAATAAGGCGAGCTTGCTCCAAAAAACAAACATCAACGGAAATTAAACGGGAATTAAACTTACGATGCAGTGTTCGAACTGTTCGACATGTTTTACAAAAAGAAAAAAAGGTTCGTTAGGAAAACTTAGGTCACGACCACCTCTTACAAAAGTTTATAAGAGACTGAGGACGGAGTTTGTCAAAAAATGAATTACTATGGAAAAAGAAGTGCGATGATATTATCTTTTCTGATGAGAAAAAGTTTAATTTGGATGGACCAGATGGTTTTCGCTACTTCTGGTATGATTTCCGTAAAGAAAAAGAAATTTTCGCAAACCATAGATTTAGAGGTGGCTCAGTGGCTGGTCTGAAGAGGTTTCGCAACTGGCGGAACCACTGCAATAGTTTTTGTGCAGGGCAAAATGAAGTCTGAGAGTTATATTTACATATTGGGCAATAATCTTTTATCAGAAGCACCGTCAATTACAAGTGGAGACTTTTTGTTCCAGCAGGACAATGCCTCAGTACATGTTTCTCAAACTTCGAAAGCATGGTTTGATGCTAATTTCGTGAAATTACTTGATTGGCCGGCCAGATCTAAATCCAATGGAAAACCTGTGAGGTATTCTGGCACACGAAGTATACAAAAATGGTGTTCAATATCAAAATAAGGAAGAACTCATGTCCTCCATCGAAAAAGCCTGGAAAAACATTTCTAAAAACGTTCTTAAGGAACTGTCAAACTCTATGACGTCAAGACTGATGAAAGTGATTGAGAAGAAGGGGGAGATTATTAATTATTAGTATGTTTTAGGCCAAAAACATTCATTGTCCTTATAATTTTGGCCAGTTTTTGCAATGACATTTTTTGTTTAATACGGCAAATCATTCATATTTTGCATTTTCCAATGTTTTGTATTCTACAATGATTTCTAGCATAAAAATGCATTTTATGTATAAATTTCACTTTATTTACTTCAGAAATAAATTTTTTCTGTGAAATTTTCAGTTGTCCTTATAATTCTGATCACCACTGTATGTCCTCCTTTTTGATATGTGAAGTTTAAAACCTTTTTTTTTTTTTTTTTGTTGAACAGATAGGTTACAGGGTTTTTTTTTTTTTTTTTTGTTTTTTTTTTTTTTTTGGGGGGGGGGGGGGTTGAACAGATAGATTTATACGCCTGAAACCCCTGATTTAAGATTTTTTTTTCTTCAAATTATTTGCTTACTCCTTTTCATTTTAGAATAAAATGGTCACCTTATATTTATTTCAAATCAAATATCAACTTATATAATTGGCTAAGTTCGTCTGTCTGTCTATCTGTCTGTCTGTAACTCGATGTAATTAAGCTATTAAGATAGATCCAAGGGTTCTCAATAAACTTTAGATATCCAAGGGTTCTCAATAAACTTTAGGTATTTATTTACCAGAGCCATATTACTGTTTTTAGTCATGTACAGTTATATGTTGCTATTTCTCGAGCACGTCGTGCTTGCGACGTTAAAATCAAAATCCCTGACCAAATAGATCAAGGACATCTGATAGAAGGATCTGATGCTGTTTTTACAAAAAATGTAGTTTATAAGGAGATATTTACTTTATAGTTGATAGTTGATAATAAAATGATTTTTCAGATTTTTTTATGCCTGTCGTCCGACGGGCTTTGCTGCTAGTTGTCAAATAATTGTTTTATTTTTGAGATAAAAATTTCTTTAAGGACTTTGATACCATCATATTGAGATTCTTCCGGAATGGCATAAACTGTTCTTTAAGGTAGTTATCTCCTTCATTTATTAAGTTTTCTGCCTGAGCTATAGC
This sequence comes from Thereuonema tuberculata, assembly GCA_023159025.1. NCBI lineage: Eukaryota > Metazoa > Arthropoda > Chilopoda > Scutigeromorpha > Scutigeridae > Thereuonema > Thereuonema tuberculata. Next base: position 63,666,725 of record JAFIDM010001028.1, read on the forward strand.
AGCGAATTCGTCAGGATCATCTCGATTCACAGGATGGATTCTTGTCTAAGAAAGAAAGAAAAAAAATACTCTCAGAATATTTCATAGAAATAATAATTTCACATAAGCATCATAAATGAAAACTACTGTTACGACATTATAAATTTATTATTATAAAGGGTTCTTCTGATTTACGGTTTTAAGATAAAACAGAATATAGACGGTGTAATGATGATAAAAATATTAGAATAATAATGAAATGGAATTCTTCTACAAAATAGAATTAATAACATTAATGAATAAATGTTAGAAGCGTTCTGTAAGGAGTAATATTGTTACCAGTCGATTGGGCCACCCTCTCGTCTAGAGAATCGACTCGCCCGGCCTGTCATCCCTGTGAGAAAATGACCGATCCGGGGCTGGGATCGAGGCAGCCTTTTGCTTCATATAGAGCTGCAGAGCTTAGCTTGGGAAGTTGGCTTGGTGGCAAACAGCCACAGAGGAGTTCTCCACCCGGGGAAATAGGAAAGGAGTCTGATCTGCGGAAAGGAGCCACGAGGAGTACCTTCAGCCAGAGAAGGCAGTGGAGCTTGATTCAGGGCCATAACCCAGAGAAGGAGCAGCCGAAGACATTGAGTGGCTCAGTGCCACGAAGATTTCCCCTGACCGTGAGAAAGCAATTAGTTTGCTAACCGAATTCAAGCAGTGGTTTCCAACCGCAGCACACCGAGAGGAACGACTTCGGGAAAAGCCATCCCAGGCCGTTGCAGACGCACCAGTTGCCGCAGACATTAAAGAAGCTCGTACTACAGGGGAACAACGCCGGGAGAAAACATCTCTAGCCTTAACCGACGTACATGTTGCCGCCGGATTCGAAGCCCTGTAGTCTACAGGGAGCCAGTACGAGAAGAAACTTCAGAGAAGTTACGTAGAAGCCCTAGTGACACCCGTGGGACACGGGTTGAATATGTTACAGCGTTTTTTGAACTTTTACTTCAACGAACGAACAGTAAAGTTAGTAATAAAGTTAGCTCAATAAAAGTTACACTAAGGTGAAGATTCATTCTCCTATCGTATTAAAGCTCAAACCCCCCCCCCCCCGCCACTGGAGTACAGTGGACAGTCTACCTATTGCCCCACACGCAGATAGCAATATTATGTAAACAATAAATCATGAATCCTTATTTTACAAAGTCCTTGTACTAATCTTCAAACAGGATCTTTAACTCACCGTGTATTTAGTAACTGTAATTAAATACGTAAATAATCACAGTTTAATACGTAAACTGTAAATAATTACATAGTTAAATGAGTAATTTCTAGAACATTTTTAATTTATTATTTTATAATATGTTGCATGTTTTTTACAGACTGGCTGCTTGTTCTCGGTAGTTTTCATTGCAGGCGTTTGATGGCGCTAGCAAAAAGTCACGTGATGACAAAAAAAACAAAAAACAAACTTTCATCTGTCATCTATGGACAAACAGTACAATTCTCAATTACTCTCTGGGTCGGCATCCTACAAAATACAATCTTTTTCTCTGCCTCCCAGATTGATTGATCGGAGAACCTGTTAGATTGATTGTCGGAGGATCTGATTTACGTAAGAAAATCTACGGGAGAGCGGAGACAGCGGAACTTATATTTCTTGTATGTTGTTTTGCTTGCATCGAATAGACAGTCATCAATTCGAGTAATTATTTTAGTTAGTTATTCATTGTATAATGACCTCTCAGAACTTCCGTAGGGTTTGTATGCTCAACTTGTTATGTAATACAGCATAATAATAATTAAAATTACAATATTAATAATAATGAATAGAGTTGTTTTGTAATTTGCTATATAACTGCATATAGAAAGTATCTTCATTTGTACTCAAAAATGCTTGCACTCGGATGAGCTTTCAGAGCTACTTACTCTATCTAAGGATACTTTCAAAATGCTATCTCTAAGAGTTGTATTCTGTTCGGTTTTGTTTACGAGAGCCTTCAACGCTTGCCTTCAATTCTCCTTCGATTTCATCGAAATAGGGGTTGTTTACTTTTTATCAGTGTTAGTTTACTAGTAGCTGCGTTCTATTTGCGCTTTTCAGGAAAAAAATTATGGAAAGAATAAATACTATTGCAGAAATGCTCCTCCTCTATTTTTTTTCTTAAAAGCGAAAATGTCCAAAACAATTTCTTAGGAAAGTGCGCATCTCAGCGTATCACCCCTCTGCGGAGTAAAGTCGTCAGCCAGTGATAGGTCTGCTTTTTGAAAACGGATAGTATTTGCAACTGTAAAATTAATTTTTATTTATTTATTTACAATTAATAAAAAATTAGCAAAATATTTCTGATCTTGTTTAAAATATTTTTTCTTTTCTTTCTTTAGATGTCATTACATTCATCGCTGTTAATCATATACAGAATATACGTTAGTTGTGTATATATATATATATATATATATATATATATATATATATATACACGGTAGGTGTATCCACATGGGCCCACGATAGGGGGGGGAGTAAGGCTCCCCCTCAAGGTTTCATTGAGAGCGGATTGAGATGAAATCAGGTGGTAGGCCTGACGCTCGCCTGCCTGGTACTCCCAGGAAAGAAACACGATACCCATTATACAGAGGGATGGGTGGATCCTAGGACAGGAGGACAATTTATCGTGGAAAACTCCCCGACATCCGACAAAGCCGGGATTGAACCCGTCTCCTCCAGCGCGCAGTCAAACACCTTACCACTTGACTACCGGGTCCACTATTGTGTTTATAGAAGTCATTAAAAGTTACCTATATTAGAAATTAAATGAAAAATTAACAATTTAAATCAGTGTCGATATTTAGTCAATGGCCAAGGTGTTTAATTACAGGCCATGCATGGGAGAGCAGGAGGTTTGGGCTTCAGCGATCCTCGACCAATGGGATTGTAGCTTGTCATTCTTCAGGGAAATCAAGCTTTTGTATTTTGTCGCCAAACAAAATAGTTCCAACTGACGGCTTAGCAAAGAATTGTCAGATACGAATTAAACGTTCAAAATAGAAAATTTCAAAGGAATTCACTAACATTCTGCTTTTTCGTTAGGCAATAATATTTGTCTTTATTCTCAGCCAATCAAAAAGCATTAAAATCAAAACAAACAAGAGAAATATCCTAATTTATGTGTGTGTGTAACATGTCTACTTAAATAATTATATGTAATTTCTCTAAAATACTATATTGAAAGGTAAACATATATTCAAAGGTTTTTGATATAAACATTTAATCAAAACATATATAACTTTGAATATATTACCTTAGAAAAATATATATATGTATCTATATATATATATATATATAAACATATGTACAAATAATGAACAACACAACTCAAATATTAGGAACTAATAAAACAAAATGTGGGCCGGTAGCCGAGTGGGTAAGGGCGCTTGGCTGCTGGTTGGAGGTGGCTGGATCGATTTCTGGCCTCGGCGGAGGGCGGAGGGCAGATGGCGGGAAGTTTTCCACGCTCTTGTTTCCTCCAAACGGGTCCTAGGTTCTACCCAGCCCTCTGTAGTATGGGTACCGGGTTTTTTCCCGGGAGTTAAAGGCGGACGGGCGTCGGGCCTCCCGACCTCAATCTAGTCCCGTTGGTTAACAAACGCTGGGAGCCCTTAACTCCGTGGGCCTGCACGGCCTGTTTATGGGATTTCTTTAATTTTAATAAAACAAAATTGCAAAAGAAAAAATCTAAATACTTTTGATAAATCCCTACTTCTACTAATAATTGAAAGCATCTCAATTATTATAATTGTTTTCGAATCTTGTTTGTGGTATAGAAAACTTTAATTTGGCTTACATTTGCAGAAATTTAATAAGACTTTTGCTGAAAACCGTGTTGAATACAAATTAAAAATTGCCTACCTTACATAAGCATGAGTGATGTGTGGATTAAAAAAACAAAAAAAACAAGTTAAAATACCCAACGTTTCGACCATTCTACTATTTAAGATCCATTTTCAAGTGTTAAATTAAAAACATAAAACTTTAAAACATCCTCCAGTACTGAATTCGTTAATTTTTAAAAGAAATTCGAAGATACCACCGGAAGCGGAAGTTTACCCCTAGTGACTAAATTTGGAACCGCACAACAACAGCGGCTATATTATGAGCTTTATATATATATATTGTGACGCAACTTTTAGAGGATGGGTTTGTTGCATTCGTTGGGCGCCAGAATACGTCCCGCCTTCCAACCATAAAATGAACGGGCCAATACACAATAGATAAGAAAATATAATTCTTTAACCTTTATTCTTGGCAAATGAGAAACAATAGCTCCTACTTGGAGATTACTGTAATGAATGTCACATAACAAAACGGTGGTTTATTCACTTTACCCCGCTAACCTTTCTAAACTAATAATATAATTAAATGAAGGAGGCACGTTGCACTTTTGCAATAACTGAGCTTCTACTATCCTAAATCACTCCTAATTTCAATTCACGTAGTACGAGAATTTTCTATTCCTCCTCACTGAGAATATTCACTTCATTAAACTATCGCACAGAGGTTCCATTCCAATTATCACTTACAGCTAATAATTAACTTGAAGAAAATAGAATTTACTTCACTAAATAAAGGCACTAACTCAACTAAGGACAAATTCACTTAAAATGACTTACAGTAGCACACGCGTTCCCTGCGGGTGTACACGCAGTTAGTTTGAAGAAATTGTCAAATAAGAGGCTATCTAGGGTTGCCTTCGCAAGTCTAAGAAAACTAAGTTTACTAATGTTTAATACTAATTCCCGAGCAGCATCAACTATCTTGACTGCTTGGTGGTCGGAGAATTTTTAAAGGAAATGGCTTAAAAACTAAGCCTAAGCGGAGAACCGCATGGTTTAAAGCTATTACGAATACATGGCTGCGAGAACACATGGCACACGACGGCTAAGAGAGCGATCCTGTGGCTAAGCACACGGTTAAAAGGGATCGGTTGACGCGCCACCAACTACGTCATTACATGATGTCCAATCGAAGGACAGAACTACCAATTATGCCGATTGCCTCATCTGGCGAGAAATGCTTAATTAGCCAATCGTTAACTACCTTTTTCCACCTTTCCTGACATGAAATTTTTTCAAAAGCTGCTTCAACTAACGTTACAGAAACTTAATTCTATTTCTCGAGACTAAATTTACAACTTTAAGATTAACCCTTGAAATTAACTAAAACCACTAAACTGATCTGATATTCATTAAATCATCTATTAAAAAAAATATTTTAAATTACATAAATCTTGATTCTTAATATTTTAACTTAAATTCCTAAATTCCACTAAGATTAAATTTCGGGAAATTAATCTAAATTTCGCCTACGGGGTTTCTGCTGTGACATGAACAAAATAAAACCTTTTCCTTATTATCAGTACAATTCTCTCTTCTCGAAAGGAAAACAAAAAACAATAGAATTTAAAAATACGACTATTTAATGGATTTATGATTGTTGTCACTATGTATATATATATATATTTTATTTATTTAACTTTATTTTTCTTTAATTTATAATCAAAGACCACATTCCACTACATTTGTCATAGACAAGTCTTGGTTAAAACTTTTTGAAAGTCTTATCGTGCCACATTCATAAAAATTACGCAAATACTCATCCTTGTAACAATTACAAATAATCAAATTCTTTGAGTCTAAATTATGTTTAAGATCGTTACAGTGGGTAGCCGTGTGGTAAGCCTTATTATTTGCTTTAATAGCACGAATATGCTCATTCAAACGCTTTTCCAAAGGACGCTTAGTTTGGCCCACATAATGGCATTTTTTCCCTCCATTTTTCATTATATGTTCTTTACATGGTATCCCGTATATTATCTCTTGTGTTTTGAGAAAATCATCATTGTTTTCTGTGGAGCTTTTTTCCCATTGAGAAATCTCCCTAAAGTATTCCCTGGTTTGCTGGCCAATTTTATTCCCGATCTTCCCAAAACAGGTTTTAACTTTTTGAAAAGTAAATCATCAGAAACAATAGAAGCATATCGAAACGTCTTTACTGTTCTTTGATACCAAAGTTTCAAAAGTATTCCTATATTGCTTCTATAGTGATTTTTTGAACGCCTCTCGATTACCTCCTTGGGGAAGCCATTATTGCAAAAAATGTCATTAATAATCATTATTTCTTGCTCTAAAAATTTCCGCTCAGAACAAAATTTAAGCGCCCTGTTTAAAGCCATATCAATAGCATTAATTTTATAATTTAAGGGCACCGAACTCTTATAATGAATGCTGACAAGTGTATCCGTCGGCTTCCTATACATCGTGGTAGCGTATCTCTCTGTAACGATCTTAAACACAATTTAGACACAAAGAATGTGATTATTTAAAATTGTTACAAGGATGAGTATTTGCGTAAGTTTTATGAATCTGGCACGATAAGACTTTCAAAAAGTTATAACCAAGACTTGTCTACGACAAATGTATTGGAATATGGCCTTTGATTGTAAATTAAAGTAAAATAAAGTTAATTATATAAAAAAAAAAGCTCGTAATACAGCCGCTACTGTTGTGTGGTTCCAAATTTACTCACTAGGGGTAAACTTTCGCTTCCGATGGTATTTTCGAATTTCTTTTAAAAATTAACGAAGCCAGTACTGGAGGATGTTTTAAAGTTTTATGTTTTTAATTTAACACTTGAAAATGGAACTTAAATAGTAGAATGGTCGGAAACGTTGTGAATTTAACTTGTTTTTTTTTTTTACTCCACACATCACTCGTGCTCATATAAGGTAGGCAATTTTTAATTTAATAAGACTTTTTTATTAGTCATTTAAGATTCTGGAAATTTTTCAATATCAAAGGATATTTCCAAAACGAATGTCAAGATTTTTATTTTGTCGTTGATAATTCCTAAATGTAAAATGTTCTATCGTTTGTAACGATGTTAAATTAATGTAGGATTTCTTACCGCTGCATCCTGCAAAGTAAAATTGGCTGTTAGTTCGCTAATATCATAAGTGTCATCTCCCTTTATTTGAAGTTTAATCTCCACTTTCGCATCTGCGCAACTCCAGAGGTCATTGTACCACATGTTGAGCTTGGTGTGATCTTTTACAAATTTGCAACCCACAAAATGAAGCGTCCCATTTCCAATCGACAGAATGAGAGGATACTAGTGAAAAGAAAATGAAAAAGTTAAAATCTTTATTAACTTTGTTAGTATATACCTTAACTTAGATCTACATGTCGCAGGGCTTAGAACCCTGCCACCCATATTCACCATAATCAATCAATCAATATACCTTAAAATTTCTCGTGATTATATTCGAGTAAGACGTTCCAGCAGGATTACAAACAATAAATTTAGCAAGCAATCATTTAAAAGCAAAAACAAAACAGAAAAAAAAAATGATGGCAAACATCTTCAAAATTTTTATTGTTTAATTTGACTATACTTATTTTTAGAAACCATAGACTTTTATTCCGCAGATCTTAGTAAAGGTTAAAACAACTTTCTTGATATCTATCATGGAGTTTAATAATATAAGAGACACTATTTTATTATATAACTAGCTGTACCCGGCATACGTTGCAATGCCACTCAAAGAAAGAAAAGGCTCGGTGAGAGGAGACCGTAAATATAAGGTCCCGGTGTCGGTCGGGTGTGGGACACTTATGCCCTTATGTCGCCTTCCCCCCACCCAAGTTTGGTTTCCCTGCCCCCCATAGGAGAGCGAATTTATAAAATTGTGATTTTACTATTAATGACTATTTTAAAACTTGCTCCAAACCTTGTCCAAAACCCAACCAAAATCTGCCTCTTTGCTTTAAACTTGCAGTTTTACCAGCAAGTCGACACCACGGCGCTGGTAAACGGAGAGAAACATTTATTTGAAAAACTGAGATAGGGATAACGTCTCGCTGGAATCTGGATATCCTTTGTAATGGTTTCCATTCACAACCTTCTCTTCTTCCAAGGTCTTTTTTTTTTTTTTTTTTTTTTTTTTTCTGAGTTGAGATGAGTCGAGAATTAATAACAAAACTAAAGCTACAAAATCAACCTTTTTGTCGCTTAGTCGCACAGCATTTTAAACGCGATATCAACGAGAGCAAACGGGACTTATCATTGAAAGTTTACTTGGTCGTGTCGAGCGACACCGATTTCGCCGACCTGTAACTGGTAAGTGAGAAGTTTTCAAAACCGTTTCAGGCAGTTTCAAGCTTGTGTAAAGTAGCCATTAGGCTGCCCTTTACATGGGCTCAAAATCTTGCTACAGAGCAGCAAATTGTTCGAAAAAGTAAATAGAAAACTGTGAGATAGGATAAAATCGTAAAGAGAAAATTGATTATTTCAGATAAACTTTATACTGCCCTTCACGATAAACAAACCACAAAATTAAATATATTTTTTTTAACGTAGATACTGTGTATTACATCTAACTCTTGTTTTAAAATCTAATATGGTGTAAATATGCTACGTATCGCGGATTGATAGAATGTGGCGCCATTAACATTATCATTCGAAAATCGTCTTCCTTTAAGTTATTTGAAAGCTTTTAAATGAAATCAGGTTTATCTGGAACCGTACCGGAAAAATAAAACATAGCGGAAATGTAGATATTCCTGTTTACCGCGGATTGCGAAAGAATCCAATTTTTTCTAAAGACCTATTCTTTCAAAAACCGAATGTTGCATATTTATTGATATTCTTGTTATTATGTTTTAGGGCCATAGATATCTAGGTCTTAATCCTGTTGTATAAAACTCAAGATTTTTAGAATAGGCGGAAGGAGAAAAAAGAAAGCAGACAAACAAAGAAACCATCCATTCCATCTTTGGGATTCGAATCAGATTAAGATGTATCAAGGCCATTGCCTTAACCACGAGGCTGTCTCAAACACTACTGATTATAAAGTTATCTATTATTTCAATTATTAATTCATTTTAACGTGTGTCAAAAATTAAAAAAAAAATACACAATCACCATACAAAAGCAAAATTACAAGGCGTGGAGTCCTTCAAATCCCATGGGATTCATCTTCGGCACAGATGAATCCCATGGGATTTGAAAGACTCCACGCCTTGTAATTATGCTTATATATGGTGTTTGTGTGTTCTTTTTTTTAATTATTATATCAATTATCAATTAATTCTTGAAAGTTTATAGATAATTTGAGCTATAAATGCTTAGATTTTATCTTTTCATAAGTAAGCAACGACAATACAAGAATAAAATTATCTTCTTCCAGTCATTCACCGAGAACTCCATATAAAGCCTTGTTTTCTACCCATTGATATTTACTGCTTCAAAAACAAAATAATCTAAGAATTATTTGAAGATTCTTTCCTTAGAGAAACTTTAACTGACAGTTCCAATAGAGAAGAAAACATGTTTTTACATTCTTAAAATGGTTATTTCTTGGAATGATGACTAGCTATTCATACAAGAAATAAGTTACAATTACAACTTAACTGCTAAACAATCACAATAAAAAAAAATATTAAAAAATCAAGGAATTCTGAGTAAAGTATTACATTGTACATTTTAACAGTAAATTATTTAAAAGAACGATATTTCACATACTTCCTTTAAATTCTTAAATATCCTCTAATATTGTCAATACATCATGATCTTTTCATTATGATGTTGTATAGTGAATGTGAATTACTGAGTCATGAGTTTTTATATATGGACCAGCTTAAAATATGCTTATGATTATTGAATCTTGATATCCTTCCCCCAAGAAAAAAATTCCTTGCATTACATCTTCATCACACTAAAACTACTGGACCAGTTTTATTGATTCTCGAAAAGAATCTTATTTGTGGGACTGTGAAGTAAATTATTCAATAACCACTGATCAATAAACAGTGATAAATAAAAATAACAAACAGATCGATATGAAACAAAATTAAGTAACAGCTAGTTGAAATGTTTAACACTTCTGCTACTAAGAGAGTAGCATTATTTTCAGAACGAACGATGCAATCAATAGTTATTGGATAACATAACGTGAACCCACGTTAAGTTTTGATAAAGATTCTTACTATTATCGTTACTTACGCATGAAAAGGTAATCCCGACACATTATCAAACTATCTGGAAGCAGTGGCGTAGCAACGCCTTTGGGGGCCCGGGGCGGGAGTTCCATTATTCCACAACCAAAAAAAAAGGAAATACTTGGATGGATGGGGCCCCTAGGCTGACTGGTGGGGCCTCCTAGGCTTGCTTTTACAACCAAAAAAAAAAAGGAAATTTTCCTTAGGTGGGGCCCCTAAGCTGGCTTCAAAAACCAACCAAAAAAAAAAGGGAATTTCCTTTTTAACAACCAAAAAAAAACAGGAAATAAGCTGGCTGATGGGGCCCCTCGCAGGCGGGGGCCCGGGGCGGACCGCCCTCTCCGCCCCCCCCCCCTTGCTACGCCACTGTCTGGAAGTTTCAAGATTTCATTAGATAACACTGGTCTACAAAAAAAAAAAAAAAAAATTCTTTCATGAGGACTAAATAAACGGAATCTAATTATCTTTTCCATGCTGAGTTCAAATATTCTCTCAGATTTTTTCCATCAGGCATGGCTTTTTTGCGACAGGTGTTTAAAGTTTCAATAGAATTAGTACTCACGAAACACTGAATAATAAACATACGGCTAATTTTGGCTTACCTAAAAAATTGTATATGATGATATTCTGCTATATTTTGCCTTCGGGATGTTTCTCTTCATGGTTCAGCATACCGGGACTCCATTTGCCTTGTTACCACTTTTACTTAGTAGAAATCTGCTGATGAAAACGCTCACAATGCACATCAGAGACAGCCCCAAGATTTTCAGGGAAGAAGTCTAGGTGGGATCATCTGGCTGGTGTTGATGTCCAAGAGCCTCCATTACTGAACAAACATTATTACAAAAAACTATATGGCCTTCTTTAGAGAAGTAGTCACTTAAATCACTATTGCGACTACGATAAACGCATATCCGGTTATCTTTTTGGAGTAGATTCCAACCTTTGAGCCTGGAATTTAAAAGCTCAGCCGACTGTTTAGACAAATTGAAATCACGTATAAGATCATTAAGATCTTCTCGAGGTAAAAAGTGAGGTTCTGATGAACTACTTGCATCAAATGTAGGGTCACTTCCCTCCTTTCTTTCGTCTTCAGTATGAGCTGAGTCGGAGTTATCACTTAAGGTCATGAAATCTGGACACTTTGGTACAGGATATTCTTCAGTATGTGGCACAGGTCTCATTGCAGATGTCAAACTGTATATTTAGTTTTGGACGTAATTCCTTTAATGTTAGTTAAGCAGAAATAACAATCAGTTGAATGGTCCTTCTGTTCCCTCCAAATCATAGGGTATGAAAACGGCATATTTTGAGAAACATTTTTCCATCCAGTGAGAAGTCTAACACATGATACACAGCACACATTTAGGACCCAAAATTTTTCGAAATCACCAGCTTTACACCCAAAATAAAGCTCATAACATCTTTTCGCAAGCTGTGTGAAGTTTCTGCTCTGAGACTTCAAAGCAGAAATTGTTTGGTTGATTTAAATACTTTCTTGGCATATTCAAATGTTTATAAAACTCATAAAACTTACAAATAAAAACAATACACAGCAGAAAACCACTACATTTATTGCCAGGCTCACTACAATTTCAATACTGGCTACTAGCCATCTGCTTACTAAAACAATGCAACATTTGAACATGTTAGAACCTGTTTGAACATGAAAATAAGCCTGTAAAGAGTTATAACATGTTTCAACAAGAATAAGGCTGCATGGTGTCAAATTATTCGGAATAAAATTACCACTTCTATAATTTTAAAAAAAAATAATAAAAAACATCTCTAATATACAGAAGTATATTATACAAAAAAGACCCCTTATCAAAAAACTATGCTTGATGGAAAAATTATGTCTATATATTTGAATTCAGTATACAAAACTACACTAGAATCACTATTTAGTTTTGTTTTGAAAAAAACCATGTTGACCAGTGTAATCAATAGCCTTTGAGACACAGCTTCGTGGTTAAGGCTACCGCCTTCTATATTCGAATCTGGATTCGAATCCCAGAGGGGGAATGGATGTTTATTTTCTAACCTGAGTTTGTCTGCTTCTCTTTCTGTCCATGCGCCGTCTATGGCAAGTTCCAAGAATTTTCGGTTTTGTAGAATAGGCCTAAGGCCTCTGTAACATAATAACAAAAATAAACAAAACTACAAATAAATGTTTAAATAAGCAATATTCGGTTTTGGAAAGTGTAGATCTATAGTAAAAATTGAGTAACTTCGCAATCGCGGTAAGATAGGATGTAATATTACACAGGGTTGTTTAAGCCACCACACATTTATCAAAGGTTAAAAATGAAGTTATATCCATTAATATTCACTACCGGTTTCCCGAGCTTCTTAATTTTGCTCGCTTCATCAGTTGCTGACGAAGACCACCTGACGAAGCGGTCAAGATTAATGAGCTCGGGAAACCGGTAGTGAATTTTATTGTATATAACTTTATTTTTAATCTTTGATAAGTGTGTGGCGGCTTAAACAACTCTTTGTATTAAGAATAACGCAAGTTCAATTGCCGTGCAGGATGTTTATGTTAAGACAAAAAAGCGAAAAATAAAGTTTCTGTAAGGTAATGTTAAGAGCGGAGTTTGCCTCCGATCTACACAAATCCTCTTCATTATGATAACGAAGAGGAATAAATTGATATTAATTCTAAATAATGCTTACACGAATTACAGCTGATATTGATGAGCTGGTGTTTTTGAAGGATTCAATATCACAATGAGAAAATCCCTGCAAATAAGCGTTGCTGAGGTTTCCAGAGAGTTCGCAACCGTCAATGGTAAATTTAAATTCCCCGTCCTCAAATTGGAGCTTATCCATTTTTTGACAGGTTTCCTTAAGATGTTTGGAAGCGTCTTTCATAGTTAGTGAATCAACGATCGCTAGAAAGTAAAATAAAATGGGAAAATAAAATAAAATTCGAACATTTATTTCAGAAAATGTTTTTAACTTACTTTATAACGGGAAAGTCAAACTCATCAAAACATTCAGTCTGTGGATCAGTGCGTCTGTTGCCCTAAAACGTGTTGGATTCTTACGTTGATCTTCCTGAAACTTGGTATGCATACTCAAGGATTAGGGACTATCTAATTATTATATTTATAATATTTTCCAAAAGGGGTCTTGACGAGACCGAATAGGCTACAAGAAATCCCCATAGATAAACATTGGAATCTACAATGGAATTCTATCTTATATCTGATAATATCTCATAGTCTTAATAATAAATCACAGCCAATTTAATCAGTTTGAAAATTAATCCGATTTATACATCTTAAGTAAATACTGCGGATTTAATTCCTTTTGTTTTCTTCAGAAAAAGGAATACTAAAAACATATAACAACATCATGTTTTCATAGTTAAAAGAATTGGAAGATCTTTAGTTCCATAGCTTAAAAAAAATTAAAAAAAATTATGGAATAAAATTGTAATGAAAGTAGGTTTGTAGTTCTGTCAAATTTCTGAAAAATTCTTTTTTTTTTTTAAATAACTAGGCCCCCCAACCCCTGTCTACCCCTGGTAAGTATGAGATAATCCAAGAAGAATCGATTCCAAGTGGTTACGGCAAAAAGTGATATTTTATTCCTTTTTGAATAACTCATTATTTGATAGCGCGCGAACAAATAGAATAAAAGGAGATTGGATTTTTGGGGGACCAGAGTAGTCCAATGGTTAGCGTTCCTGACTGCGAGGACAAAGGTCCTCGGTTCGAATCTCATGCAAAAAAAGAAGAAAATTTTATAATCTGACTTTCTCAGCAAAGGAAACTAATAATTAACAATTGCGCCAGAGAAATCAAAGATTTCTAAGTGAGTAAAAGTCCTTCTAATAGTTTATATATTTTTGTTTCAGTATGTTTATCTCTAATTTCTCTAACTATCGTATTTAAGATCAAACTATAAGAGAAAATGTAGAATAACAAGAGATTCTGTTTTGATGTCTTTTTATATTTTCAAAGTGGGATTTTCATAGTGCAAGAGCAAACGAGACTTCCCCCATTTTGCCAAGACTGTGACATCACAAGGATTCAAATCGAAAACAAGCTGTGGAAAGAAAGAAAGAAAGAAAAACACACAAACACATAGAAAAAAGAAAGAATCACCCAAGTCAACTCTGGCATTTGAACTAGGTTCAAGCATAGCAGACCCTGCCTTGACCATTCGACTACGCCGACGGAGATAAGAAACATGAAGCACTATTCAGTCCAAAGAGGTTAAAGGTATGACTCATTCTTTGTGCTGACATAAATAGTGCATGTTTATTCGGAAACTTATGTGTTTCTCGTTTTCAAGATATAGAAAATGTGGAGAATTTTTCATTTTCACCATTTTAACTTATTAACATACTTTTATAATTAATGAATGATTGAGGTTCTAATGAAGTTTATTGTTTAGCCATAGATAATAGCAACTGAAGGTGAACAGGGAGAACACTTTTACCACTAATTTATGCAAGAGTAAAAATTTGATGACCATTAAATATTCAGATGATCAAGCAGTGTTGGCAGAATCAGAAGAAGAGTTACAGAAAATGGTGGACAGTATAGTAACAGTTGGGAAAGACTTTGGAATGAACTTAAATGAGGGAAAAGCCAAGGTGATTAGAATAAGCAGGCAAGAAAGTAATGTTAATATATCCTTAGAGGGAAAGAAGCAAGTAAAGGTTTTTAAATATTTGGAAAGTCTGGTGAAATGGGATGGAAGTTGTACTGAAGAAATAAGAAGTAGAATAGCAATGGGTAAAGGAGCATTTGAAAAGATAAAAGCATTGTTAACAGCACAAAGCATTTCAATAGAATTAAGGAAAAAGTTTGCTAAATGTTATGTTTGGAGTGTGGTGTTATATGGTTGTGAATCATGGACTATTAAAAAGAAGGAAGAGAGATTTCTAGAAAGTTTTGAAATATGGCTCTGGAGAAGAATGTTAAAAGTGAAATGGTCGGATCGAGTAAAGAACGAGGACGTTTTAAAAAGAATAGGTGAAAAAAGGAAATTGTTAGAAACCATACGCAAGAGAAAAGCATCTTGGTTGGGACATGTGCTACGAAGAAATTGTTTACAACAAAGAATAATTGAAGGAAAAGTGGAAGGAAAGAGAGGAAGAGGAAGAAGAAGGATTGGAATGCTGGATGATGTTAAAAGGGGAAGAAAGTATGAACAATTGAAGAAAGATGCACAGGATAGAAGAAAATGGAGAGCGTCCAATTGAAACCTGTCATAAAGACAGTTACAACAGAGAGAGAGAAAAATTTGGTAGTCGAAATGTATAGGAAATGAATGTACAGGTCCGCATTCACTTATCCGGAATTCTGAATATCGAGAAGCTCCGAAACCGAAAGTTTTTTTCGCGGCCAGTGTGGGATCAAGCGTTGACTGATCAATGATACAACGCGCCTCAGTTGAGTCAGTTGTGTATGAGCGCTGTTACTCTGTACAAGTGCGTATGCTGCTCTCACACGATTTTTTTTTTTCAATTTCGGATATTTTTTCCTCTTTCGTGAGTGTGAGTGTAACTTGACAGTCAAAAATACAAAAATCTGTTGATTAAAAAAAGGCTTTTGGTTATGAGATTGTGGACCTGTTTATACATGTGCTCAATAAGAGAGTTTGGAAATGATACTTCTATTATTTTTATTAAAAATTCGCAATCACAGTGTTGTTAGATAAATATTATCTTATTTTAAACTTAAATCGTTTACAGAAAAAAAATGTATTATTTTAAAATAACTTCAGAAAATTAGGAATATGTAGACCTATATACATATGGTAGATCAGAATGTTTTTTAGATGTGACACCCCATTGATCGTTTTCATCAATGGCCATTGATGCCAATGATAATCTCTAAGAGCAGTCTACAATAGTCTGAAAAGACAATGGAAGATTTAAATTTATGACTCTTAATTTGGATGAAATTTTGAATTGGGATAGTTAAATGTAATCTCTACTACAATATATCATGTATATATTGGTGTAGTGGGGTTGAGTAGGTCGGACAAGTAGATACACATATAGTTCCCTTATTTCATTATTTATACTTTTATTCAAACGTTTAAATGTCTTTAAATGAAGCAAAATTTTTCGACCTTTATGCCATCCCTCATATCATCTCCACTATGCGCTTACCTTATCAAATAAGAAGTTCGAAAGAACTTAAATCCTGAATGAAGATTAAGGTCCTGACTCAAGCAAATGCAGGCGACTGCAAACCTTTTATTTCTTTTATATATTTCTTTTACCAGTGCATCTAAAATTCGAAAATTTAAATATGAACTTGTGAAGTACCTGGGATTTCTATTTTCTTATTTTTAATTTTCAAAATGTTCTATAATTAGATAAATTAAAATTCAATAACAGTCAATTTTTGGGAGGTTTTCGATATATTACTCGGTATTTTCAACTTAAAATTACTTGACGAAAGCCTGAAATGATAAAAAGTAAGTAAAATAATGATTTGTATTTAAAATATTTATTATTAGTGCAACAGTTAGTTTTTTAAAAAATAATTTAATCTCTCACAATTTTAAAAAAACAATTTTTATTTTATAAAAAAAATTAGTTGTTGCACTAATAAATATTTTAAGTACAAATCATTATTTTACAAATTTTGTATTATTTCAGGCTTTTGTCAAGTTCTTTTAGGTAGAAAATTAGCTCGAAAACCTCCCGAAAATTGACTATCATTGAATTTTAATTTAATTAATTACAGAAAATTTTGAAAATTAAAAACAAAAAAATTGAAATCCCAGATATTTCCCAAGTTCATTTTTAAATTTTCAGAATTTTAGATGCATTGGTAAAAGGAATATATGAAAGATTGAAATCACCTGAGTCATTTGCTTGAGTCAGGACCTTAACGTGTGTAAAATACTTGGTATGATTAAAAAAGGCTTGACACACAGACTATTTTAAAAAACATTAAACATTTTAATATTAATAGCACAATCAGGTTTCGACAGGACACTAGTGTAAACGACAGACACTTGTAAATGACAGGCGTCTCCTGTCGAAACCTAACTGTGCTATTAAATTTTAAAATGTTTAATTTTTTTTGAGGCCTTCTTGTACTAATTTCTCAAGAAGTATCCACTTGGATAAGATTTCAAACATAAACAGTAAATCGTCTCTAAGACTTTAAATGTGCATATCAAGTTTTAAGAAGATTCATCCAGAGGTTCAAAAAGTATTATTGGGGTGATTTCAGATACATGGGCATATATAGAGTGTCGTAGTTTTCGCCTTGTAAGACCCACCGCTGTGTTGGACGAATCATATTTTTCACGTCGATTTTTTGGGGGAAAAATAACAGCAAATCATTAAAAAACAACAACATATAATAATGTGTACCTATGTATAATAGCACAAACAAAATCATTTTTATAAATTTCATTAATCTTTTTTTTTTTTTTTTTCAAATTCTTATTCATCGTCATCTAATTTTTAAAATTTTTTGAACTTGTTTCTTCATCATAAACATTCATCGCTGTCTTGAAATTATATGTCATCCTCCTTCCCCATCAAGAGAATTACTAACACCACACCTTCGAAAAGATTTTATAATAATTTCGGGTTTCACTTTATCCTACGGACTCTACCCATTCGTACACCTGTGGCCTTCTTTCTCCTATCTGTAGATGTTTCCGAAAAATTTGGAGATTGTATCCAAAAGACCTATTTTTCCCTCATAATCCTTCAATGGTTAGTTTATTGATACAAGGTTGAAACTCGGAGGTGATTCCTCCTGGGATTGTAACGGCGCATACATAAGTACAACACGTCGGTGGATAAGACGCACCAGTTTATGAGACGCATTCGACTTATAGGACGCTTCCTAATTTTCAGAAAAATATTAGATACAAATAAGCGTGTCTTACATTAGAAAAATACGGCAATACGATGAACCTCATTTCCCTAGGAAACTAGCCTAAAAATATGCCAAAAATAACCTTTCCCCCCAAACAAAAATTAACACAGTTTTAGCATTAGTTAAGTTCATAATTAATTTCATAAAAAGACAATTCTTACACATACCTGAACAGATGATCAGCAGTAATCCAAACTTAAGTGAAAAATACAATTGGTTAGGCATCCTTGAACCTGTTGGTTTTCACTTTTAAAAAATCTGAAGTGTACTGACGTTTCAGTTATTTTTGTAGGGTTTATGAATATAGAAAATCAAGCGGAAAAAATTGCCTTAACCTTATTTCTCCAATCGTTTTGAAAACAATTCCATTTATATTTATTTAAAACGTAGACGTCATTTTATTTTGTTGTTTTATATTTCGTAATTGCTATAATTAAAATCAAACGTCCTAAAAACAACTCCTAATGTTTCAAGATAAACTGAGTGAATACGATAGAATTCTAATAAAATAATTATTTTTATTATTTATCAGGATTTTAATGAATTAAGATTTATTTTTATTGTATTATTGAATTAATAATTATTTGTTTATTGTAATTAGCTTTCTTTCTTAGGAAGGTGAGGTTCATCAAATAATTCAGTTCTTGTATGTATGTATTTGCTTGTGTTGTATATCCTGCCCCCATTCGTAATAACTTTCCATCCGCTGGGTGGATCTTCTTGAATCCTGGTGTACATATTTAAGGATTACAGACAATCAAAGTTTTATATACGAAATTTTTCCCAAATGGGTTCTGGTTGAAAAATTAGTGCCGAATGGCGACAAAACTTCCCATACAAAAGCATCCGAAATATAAATAATGGCTTTCTGTAAATGTCAGCAATTGGTCATTAAACTATACATATTCGATTTGCATTCCTTTATTCTATATTTTTATTTATTTATTTATTTATTTATTTATTTATTTATTTATTTATTTATTTATTTATTTATTGTTACTTTCTTATACGTGATATGAATATCACCTATGTTGAAAAAGTTACAGTCAATTAATATTTGAAAGTTGCATCTCTCGTGCTCATAATTGAAACTAAAAGTATTAAAAATTTTAATATAGTTTAAAAATATCGCAGTTTTAGAGCCATAATGAAAGTTTAGAGAGAATGGTTCGAAGAGGGATCATATGTCAGAATTTTGAAATCTTGCAAATACTAGCATTAATTTAAATATTACAACTTAATTTGCCATTCAGGCACAGCCTTATGGTCAAATCGATGGCTTGCCATGTTTCTGAACATGGGTTCGAATCCCGACGCCGGCATGGATGTTTACTTCCTTTCCTCAGTTTGTCTGCTTGTTCTTCTTTTCAGGTTTAAAGCCATTCCATGATGATTTCCTGAGGAAGGCAAGGAACACCTCCTCAGTATCTATTCCAAGATCAGAAAGGAAAACTCCCAACGTTACCCTTAGTTCTTGGGACCCTTGCGTAGTATTTGCCCCAGAGTATTTCTATGGCTACTTCCTTGGGAGCGTACCTCCATATCGAAGAATGCACTTCAATGCAAATTCAAACTTGTAAACTTGTTTTAAATAAATTGATTTTGCTGTATTATTTATTTTTTGAGAATCCTACAATTTCTTTGTATTGGATATCATTGACTGATACAATCCTTTCTAACTTCCCTTCTTCACATTTATCCTTGCCAAAGGCTATCCACAGCTATAATAAAGCAATATTACGATAAATATCATGAAAATATTATTGATGAAAAACAAAGCTCATTTGTGCTTATTCCTTTTCTTAATATTTAACTTTTTGAGACAGGAAAATAAAACTTGATAATTTCATGAGATACAACCATAACTTTAGTATCCATACTTTTGACAGATGGAGCAACACCGCGTACTGATCAACAAGTGAAAAAACTGCTTCGTGCCACTTTCACGAATGATATGACAGTTAATCTCCAGAGGTTTTCCAGATGCTTGGTCTACACGATCTCTTGACTTCAATGCATATGACTTCTGACTGTGGGGGATATCTGAAAGATCGCGTCTTTGAGGGATGGGTACAGGCTCTGCCTGATCAAAAAGTCAAGCATACAACAGCTTATCACTGACATTCCACCGGAAATGCTGCGTGCAACAATTAATCACGCTATATTACTCTAATTAATCATAGAATCAAAACCCCAGCATCATTAAAGCGAGATAGAAGTCATTTTATAAATTCGAGCTCATCGAAAACAAACAATTCATTTTAAGTGCTTCCATGAAACTTTTAATCTATTTAGTATAAGCCTTTGAAAATTCTGTCAAGTCCTTCAAAATATAGACCTGGGCGTTGAAAGGAAAATGTCAAGATAGTGATCCTAATAGTATAATTTTAAGCAAATTTTGTTGTGCAATAACAATAGTATTGTATTGTAACGTCGTATCTGAAGTTTTTTTTTTCCCAATCTTTACAATGCTCAGCCCTATACTTTTAATTAGCCTTGAAATCCAATGAATGCATAGTACGTCAAAAATAATTGCTCGTGATGAAAACATCTTTTAATAGCTGGAACTTCCAGGTACAGTAACATTATTTGAGCAAACAATTCTATTAGCATTGATTGTCTATTAAAAGCCGGATTTCCCTTCCTATTGATACTTCAACCCTGAGATACGTTTCCATTATTATTACATTCCTTTATTTCATTTAATTGTATCCGGATGCTTTTCACCAAATTAAACGTCCACTTATAAGTTCGTTTTGGAAAATATTGCAACAATTTTTTATTGAAGAAATACAATATCAAAATAACATATCCGCTCAATGGCATTACTACATACTGTGAAATTGCTAAGCTCTACTTTATCAGCCAATTAATTTTTTAAAATAAATATGAAACATACGTCCTTCTTGACACTTATTTTATTTTATTTTTTAATTTTTAGTACACTACAACCTCGTTTTTCCGGCCCTCGTCGATCCGAATCTCCGGTTTGTAGACATTTTTTATTTTTTTTATGTAATGTTCACATAGATAATAACACTAGGCAACAGTGAAAATGTATCTTGAACAAGACCATTTGATCATTACTAAATCGAACATGCTTATCACGAAAATGACATGAAAATCTCAGATTAGCTCTTGTTTCATAGATATGGGGGGGATTCAGAATCTGTTAGTGCCTGTCCTGAAATTGCCGTGGAAATCCCACATACGTTAAGCATAGCGTTTCTAACCTTCTTACTTCACATCTTGCAGTGTTGGAAGCCTATTTTTATCCACAGTGCCCAGCAACAGAGAAGGGGGAAGAGAGAGACCCTCATTTATGTTGAATATCTTGTGCCACAGGTCTTCGTTCGTGGTTGAATCGTAAAAGATCGTCAATGGGCTTTGCTATTCCGATGATCTGGAGAGAACCATTAAACTACGTAAATGATTGTTATTTTTGCGTGACAACTTCCTTAAAAACAGGGTATTTCAAAGAAGTAAAAGTCAGCATTGACGTATCCTGATATAAGATCAGCTCTGCGTCCAGTTCCTCATGCGTCCAGTACCTGTTCCCAACCCACGTGATTCTTATATAGTTAGTGACGAGGACAACAGTCTAATGCTACTAATGCCACTCCATCACCTTCTTAACCGAGTACATCGAAACATCCTGATTTCCAGTGTAACGAGGAGTCTACACAGCAACATGAAGTAAAATAGTGTGAGTTGAATGATCTGGTAAGAGATTTGGAATTGCCTAAAGGTAAAGCAGAACTGTTGGTATCTAGATTGTAGAAGAGGAATTGTCTTGACCAATCGATAAATGTCAGTGTGTTCCGTGAACGCCACACTCCATTCCTTCCGTTTTTCCCCAAATAAGATAACTTGGTATTTTGCAGTGATATTGAGGGTCTCATAACAGCTCTGAAAAATGGATAATAAAAGTGATGAATGGACATTGTTCATAGATTCATCAAAGATAAGTCTAAAGGCTGTTCTTCTACACAATGATAACTTGTTTCCATCTGTACCAATTGGTTACGCAGCCTACATGAAGGAAACCTATGACAATATGAAGCAACTGTTATGCAGAGTAAACTATGAGAAGTTTTAAGTGGCACATTTCCGGTGATCTGAAAGTCATTGCAATGTTATTTGGCTTGCAAAAGGGTTGCACCAAATTCTGTTGCTTTTTCTGTATGTGGGACAGTCGTGGTAGGGCATGCCACTACAAACAGAAGGAATGACCTATGCGTCAATCACGTGAACCTGGAAAAGATAATCTTATATTATAAAAGCGTTATTCTGTCTGTCATAAGGCTTTATGTTTTTCCAATTTTATGACCAAACTATATGAGATAGATCAGTCATGTAAATGGATAAAATGTAGATCTTTTTAAGACAAACAAAATGCTACAAAATCTTTCGAAAAAAGTTTTTGGTTTCCAAGATGGCACCTTTTAAAGGGTCAAATTTTAGCTTTTTCTCAATTTAAACGAAAAGTATAACAGATGGAAGAGAACATTATATTGAGAAAATGTTGGTATTTGAAAGTTCTATCGAACAATATATCACTTATTCACAAACGCTTCAGCGTTTGAAAGATACATGCAAAAATGTAAATTTTCGGTGTGTGACGCCGACCCGCAATCCATTGGAGTTATTCGGAGAAGCCACAACAGGCTGGGAAGTTATATATTCTCCGACGATCGCAACATTAATTTGCTAAATAAATAAAGTTTGTTGTTTGAATGCTATATATGCAAGGGTTCCGGAGCGAAGCGACGGTACCCGGTTATTATTATTATATATTATAAAAACGTAAATTATAAAAACGTTATTCTGTCTGTCATTCTGAAAGCAAAATGTTAAATTACAAATTACTCAAATGTTACTAAAATATAGAATCTATTCATAAGAAATAAAAATATATTAAACAACTGTCCAACTATACTGAGTGGCGACGTAAATATATATTTTTCAAAATGAATAAAAACAATGCAGTGCAAAAATACGTTAAACTTATGTGCAATAATGGTTTCAAAAATCGTCTTTACAACAAGAAACAACTGTACAATTCATGGAAATACGAAAACAAATATAGATCGTACTTTCATAAATAAACATGATATCAAAACACCAGGAATAATATGTAAAGAACGAATCGGATAAGAGTTGAAAATGAGAAAATAACAGATCCAAATATAATCTATAAAGAACTAATCAATGATGTTAATAAAACAAAATTCATGATAATCCACATATATAAAAGAAAAGTCCTGACTGACTCACTGACTGACACATTAACGCCCGCCCCAAACCTTTGGACCTAGAAAGCTGACATTTTGCACAGAGGTTTCCTTTATGATGTAGACAAGGAATAAGGCCGGATTTTGCGAAATTCTTACGGGATAGGGAATAATCTGGCAAACTGACGATGAAGTGTATGGCGGCAACCCTAGGTATGTGGTGCCAACCCGCAACACATCTGAGTTAAGTGGAGAAGGCCACAACGGGCTGGGAAGTCGTGTATTCTCCGATCTCAATATTAATTTGCTAAATAAATAAAGTTTTTTTTTTAATGCTATAGATGCAAGGGTTCCGGAGCGAAGCGACGGTACCCGGCTAGTGTTATTAAGAAAACACTTCTAGAATCCAGAATTGTTGCCAGATTACTGCTGGACACTCATCAGAGAAGCACCAGCAACAGAATACAAATGGCAGGCAAAGGGATTGCGCCTTCAGTGACATTTCTCCGAGGGGAAACATTAAGGTAAATACATGCATTATGCTTTTAAGGATAATTATGATAAGTTGAGATATCTAAAAAACTACAGCTAAACATGCATTTTAATGGCCATTTTCATGTTTAGCACATTCGAGAACAAAGATCAACTACTTTCATTTAAGATACAGAGATAAAGTTTAATTTTGTTGCCTAGTGTAATTTTAACTACGATAACAAGAACATAACTATAAGTACGCCAAACATTCGCTTTTTATTTTGATTAAATGTACAGTTCCTGCATAGATTGTACAAAAAATTACGATAATAAAATGCTTTTTGTCGAGTTTAAGAAAGCTTTACTAGTGTCACAGTGACATAGTTTTTTATCGTAATAAACTTATTTAAGGATTAATAAGTCGCTTATTTAAAGATTTGTCTTGCTTACTACCCATATTACCCGGATTATCGATTTTCCGGATTGTCTTTGGTCCCAGTTACTCCGGATAAACGAGGTTGTAGTGTATATTTAAATACTAAGCTTTAAATATTTGAATGTCAGTACTTGGAAGGACACGATATCGAATTTGAATCAGTCTTAAGATATTTAAGGGCGATCGATAATAATTTGAAAAATTTAAAAATAATAATAAAAAAAGTAAGTACTTTAACGTAAGAAAAAATAGAATTAAAAAAAGGTTAGGAAAATAAGAGGAAAAAAAAGCCAACGCGGACATTGAGAAAAAAAGATTAGGAGAAAAAAAAAAAAAAAGATAGATATACGAATTCGAACCGACAACGTTCAGTATGAGAGTCAGAGACATTAAGCATCACACAATTAGCTGACAAACGCAATCAAATGGTTGCATTTGTAACATTGAAGCTAATAGATGATATCTAATGAAAACAGTGCCAAATTATTCGAAAAAGGAAGGAGAGGGCGTTGATTCCTGAAGATACCTTATCGTAGATTGTTTGGGTCTCTCAAGACGATGCTGAAATCCGTTTGTCGATCCGACCTTCCGTTTCGAGTTTTTAGGCGGATACAATGACAACGACGTCGTCTCAAACATGGGGATGGGGGGCGCTGATCTCTGAAAATACTTCATTTTTACAGTGATTTGGGCGTCTGAATACGATGGTTAAAACCATTTGTCGATCCGACCTTCCGCTCGGGTGTTGTTAGGGATAGACAGACACGGACGGACGGACAAGACAAACGCAATAGCTACCGATTTTGGTCGTTATCACAATAGCTCCCAAATGGGTCGCTAATAAAAAAGGAAATTGATTCCAATAATTTCTTCTGAAGTACCCTTAAAAAGTAATTTCTGAAAATTTCTTTTTTTTTTTCTTTTCGTAAAGTCGTGAAAACAACAAAAAACGAAACAGTTTTGTTCAGATTTTAATATCTATTGAATAAATTCAAAAAATACAAATTTTTTACCTTTTAAAAACAAATGAAATTAAATTCACATTATTTACTTAAATTGTTAATTCGAATTGTTGATCGTCTGAAACTGCGCGCGATGGATTACAAAAGAACTTAATATTCTTTCCTTCATATAATGCGAGTTAACAGAACATGGATTTCCGAATCGAAGGTGCAATTCTGAGTCGGATGATGGGGGTCCCCGTTTTAGCCTTTTTTCTGCCCTTTGATAAACAATGGTCTAGTTAGCACCCTTCACAATCGGGAAGAGCAAAGAATGGAAGCGCGATTAGAATAGGTTAAGTTAAATGGAGTATTGACTCCATTGGTTTTATTTCAAAGACAAGGAGCCCGGGAGGTGGGGATAAATAAAACAAATCCCAATGGTTGAGGAATTGTTGGTGCCTAAATCTCCAACACATCCTCGAAGGGACCATTAAAGCCTATGATTGGGGTCTTTCAACCTTTAACCTTAATGTAATACTTTATAAATGTTTCGATTGTTAAATATTAGTAATACTTGCATAGTTAGAACCTTTTTTTTTTAATAAAAACACAGAAATTCAAAAAGCTGACGAATTATCATACAACAACACATCATTAAAAATAAAGTAACTTTCTGTAATGTTTTAAACAATGTCTAGGACTTGATGGTGGTGGTGGGTTGGTGTTTTATGGTGCAAAAGCAGCTGCGGCCAAGCTGCGCCAAGAAAGGTAAAAAAGAAAAGAAAATGGAATGAAAACTAACTACATGTATCTAGCTAAAAAGGACAAAAACAAGAAAAGAACAGGTAGTGCACAAAGCAAGATGATAGGATATAGGTAAAATGATAGGTATTTAGAAGAAAAGTAAAAATCTGAGAATTACAATAGAGTGGCAAGGCCACATTGATGAATGAAGTGTAAAACAGATGAAATGGGTAAAAGATCGTTATCATTTAAAAGCAATGAAATATGAAAAGGAACGTGAAATTTAAAAAGAGGATAAAAGCACTGATGACGATGTTGAGTAAAAGCAGGACAGTCAATTAAAATACGATGGACGGTTAAAACAACGTTGCACGTAGAACACTGGGGAGGTGGACGATTGAGCAGTAAGTAGCTATGTGTAAGTCTTGTATGCCCGATCCTCAGACGCACCAGAAGAACATCCTTCTGGCGAGTTGGAAACAGTCGAATGTCTAAGACTTAATGTCAAGAAGAATAGTGGAGTCTTGTATGGTAACAGAACAAAGTAATCTTCTAGTTATTCGTAGTTTTTATTATTACTTCAAAAAAAAAATCCTCATAATTTCAAATTTACAATGTTAAAATTACTTTATTTTTAGCAACTTCATTTATGATACATTTTACGTACACCATTCTTAATTCATTATAACCAAAATAACCTAATAAATTGAAATAAACATTTGTTGTCATATTATTATTTAATCTTATTTACATATAGATTACGTTTTGCACGAAATAGAATAGTAAAAAACAACAGTATAAAATGCTTAAACCAAAAATTTATTTACTTATCGATTAATTTCCAAATTTGACCATTGTCAACTAACTGTTTTATTTTGGAGATAAAGCTTTCTTTAAGGACTCTGATATCTTCATATCGAGGTTCTTCTGGAATGGCATAAACTGTTCTTTAAGGTAGTTGTCTCCTTCATTTATTAAGTTTTCTGCCTGAGCTATAGCAGCGAATTCGTCAGGATCATCTCGATTCACAGGATGGATTCTTGTCTATGAAAGAAAGAAAAAAAGTACTCTCAGAATGTTTCATAGAAATAATAATTTCACATAAGCATCCAAAATGAAAAGAACTGTTACGACATTATAAATTTATTATTAAAAAAGGTGCTTCCGATTTACGGTTTTAAGATAATACAGAAGGTAGACGGTATAATAATTATAAAAATATTAGAATAATAATAAAATAGAATTCTTCTACAAAATAGAATTAATAATATTAATGAATAAATGTTAGAAGCGTTTCTGCAAGGAATTCCTACATAATAGTTCAAATTATTATCGATGTGAACATTAAATAAAAAAAAAAGTCTACAAATCTGATCCGGATTATCAGGAGATCCGGATCAACGAGGGCCGGATAAACGAGCTTATAGTGTAATTAAAATTACAACATTAACAATAATATATAAGAGTTGTTTTATAACCTACTATATAACTGCTTATAGAAAGTATCTTCATGTTTACTCAGAAACACTTGCACTCGGATGAGCTACTCACTCTTTCTCAAGATACTCTCAAAATGCTATCTCTAAAATATGCATATTTGCAAACCTAAAATTAATTTTTATTTATTAATTTACAATTAATAAAAAAATTAGCAAAATATTTCTGATTTTGTTTAAAATATTTTTTTTTCTTTTCTTTCTTTAGATGCCATTAGATCCATCGCTATTTTTAGTATATATAGATAGGTAAGTAGGTGTATCCCACAGGGGCCCATGATAGGGGGGATGGGGTAAGGCTCCGTCTCAAAGTTTTATTGTGAGCGGATTGAGATGAAATCGGGTGGTAGGCCTGACGCTCGCCTGCCTGGTACTCCCAGGAAAGAAACCCGATACCCATTCTACAGAGGGATGGGTGGATCCTACAACAGGAGGACAATTTAGTATGGAAAACTCCCCGACATCCGACGAAGCCGGGATTGAACCCGTCTCCTCCAGCCAGCAGTCCAGCACATTACCACTTGACCACCGGGTCCACTATTGTGTTCATAGAAGTCATTAAAAGTTACCTATATTAGAAATTAAATGAAAAAATTAACAATTTAAATCAGTGTCGATATTTAGTCAATGGCCAAGGTGTTTCATTACAGACAAGGCATGGGAGAGCAGGGGGTTTGGGCTCCAGCGATCCTCGACCAATGGGATTGTAGCTTGTCATTCTTCAGGGAAATCACGCTTTTGTATTTTGTCGCCAAACAAAATAGTTCCAACTGCCGGCTTAGCAAAGAATTGTCAGATACGAATTAAACGTTCAAAATAAGAAATTTCAAAGGAAATCACTAACATTCTGCTTTTTCGTTAGGCAACAATATTTGTAGTTATTATCCGCAATCAAAAAGCATTAAAATCAAAACAAATAAGGGAAATATTTTAATTTGTGTGTATGTAACATGTCTGCTTAAATAATTATATTTAATTTTTCTAAGATACTATATTGAAAGGTAGACATATATTCAAAGGATTAAACATTTAATCAAAACCTTTGAATAGATATATAACTTTGAATCTATTACCTTAGAAAAATATATATATCTATATATATAAACATTTGTACAAATAATGAACGACACAACTCAAATATTAGGAACTAATAAAACAAAATGTGGGCCCGGTAGCCGAGTGGGTAAGGGCGCTTGGCTGCGGGTTGGAGGTGATGGGATCGATTCCCGGCCTCGGCGGAGGGCAGATGGCGGGAATTTTTCCACGCTCCTGTTTCCTCCAAACGGGTCCTATGGTCTACCCAGCCCTCTGTAGTGTGGGTACCGGGTTTCTTTCCCGGGAGTTAAAGGCGGGCGGGCGTCGGGTCGACCTCCCGACCTCAATCTAGTCCCGTTGGTCAACAAACGCTGGGAGCCTTACCTCCCGTGGGCCTGCACGGCCTGTTTATGGGATTACTTTAACTTTAATAAAACAAAATATTCAGATAGTAATTTTATTTCTGTTTGTGTTTATAATTTGATATTTTAAAGAAATGCTTCATACAACAAATTGCGAAAGAAAATATCTAAATACTTTAAAAAAAAACTTAGACTAGGTATTATTCTTCCCTAAATTTTTTTTAACAATACTCATTGCCTAGAAGTCGGCTAGCTTCCATTAGAAAGGCAAAATATTAATACTGACATCGTGTGTTCCTTCCTATGCATTATGTGGTCTTGTAAGCCGTCTGCAGAATGGGAAAGAGATATAAAGTTTATGGTCAGTCCGACGACGCCCGTCTTTACGTCCCTAATAAAAACCCCGTAACCAATTTGACAGACGGTTGAGTGAACACTAGGGTTACTGTGAAGAAGAAGCAACAGTGAGGAAAAATCCCCAACCACCAGGGAAATGATCTCGGGTCCCTCCTATCTGCCTAAAATCCTCGTAACAGTCTTAAGATTATATTAATTTAATGATCGAAGCAAGCAGTTTAAAGGCCTTTTATCATCATCTCAGAATCATCAAAATTCTAGTGAATGATAACAAACAATAGCTATCCTGGAATGGTTATAAATAAATCCCTTCTACCTGGAAATTTGTTAAATGTTAGTGGTTGTGAACTAATAGTTTAAAGCATCTCAATTATTATATTTTTTTTTACTATTGTTTGTGGTATAAAAAACTTTAATTTGGCTTACATTTGCAGAAAATTAATAAGACTTTTTTATTAGTCATTTAAGATTCTGGAAATTTTTGAATATCAAAGGATATTTCCAAAACGAAAGCCAAGATTTTTATTTTGTCGTTAATAATTCCTAAATGTAAAATGTTTTATCGTTTGTAACCTTGTTAAATTAATGTAGGATTTCTTACCGCTCCATCTTGCAAAGTAAAATTGGCTGTTACTTCGCTAACATCATAAGTGTCATCTTCCTTTATTTGAAGTTTAATCTCCACTTTCACATCTGCGCAACTCCAGAGGTCATTGTACCACATGTTGAGCTTGGTGTGATCTTTTACAAATTTGCAACCCACAAAATGAAGGGTCCCGTTTCCAATCCACAGAATGAGAGGATACTAGTGAAAAAAAAAATGAAAAAGTTAAAATCTATATTAACTTTGTTAGTATATACCTTAACTTAGATCTACATGTCGCAGGGCTTAGAACCCTGCCACCCATTTCACCACAATCAATCAATCAATATACCCTAAAATTTCTCGGGATTCGATTCGAGTAAAACGTTCCAGTAGGATTACAGACAATAAAGTCAGCAAGCAATTATTTAAAAGCAAAAACAAAAATGATTTATTATATAATTACTATTCAATCGTGACTTTACTATTAATGACTTCTTTAAAACGTCCTCGAAACCTTCTCCTAAACCGACCCAAAATCTGCCTCTTTGCTTTAAACTTGCAATTTTAGCAGCAACTCGACACCACGGTGCTAAACGGAGAGAAACATTTATTTGAAAAACTGCGATAGCAATAACGTCTCGCTAGAATCTGGATTGTAAGTGGTTTCCATTCACCACCTTCCTTTCTTCCGAGGTCTTTTTTTTTTTTTCTTTTTCTTTTTCTCTTGAGATGAGTCGAGAATTAATTACAAAACTAAAGCTACAAAACCCAACCTTTTTGTCGTTTAGTCGCACAGCATTTTAAACGGGATATAACGAGAGCAAACGGGACTTACCATTCAAAGTTTACTTGGTCGTGTCAAGCGATACCGATTTCGCTGACCTGTGACTGGTAAGTGAGAAGTTTTCAAAAGCGTTTCAGGCAGTTTCAAGCTTGTGTAAAGTAGCCATTACGCTGCCCTTTACATGGGCTCAAAATCTTGCTGTAAATGAAATTAGGTTTTTCTGGAACCGTACTGGAAGAATAAAACGTAGCACAGATGTAGATATAACATCTTGTTTTACCGCGGGTTCCGATTTTTATTAAAGACCTCTTCTTTCAAAAGCCGAATGTTGCTTATTTATTGATATACTTATTTTGTTTTAGGGCCGTAGATATCTAGGTCTTGGTCCTGTTGTATAAAACTCAAAATTCTTAGAATAAGACGTAAACGGCGGAAGGAGAAAAAAGAAAGCAGACAAACAAAGAAACCATCCATTCCATCTTTGGGATTCGAATCAGATTCAGATGTATCAAGGCCATTGCCTTAACACGAGGCTGTCTCAAACTCTACTGATTATAAAGTTATCTATTATATCAATTATCAATTAATTCTTGAAACTTTATCGATAATTTGATCTAATGCGTAGGTTTTATCTAAGTAGCGACAATAACAAGAATAAAATTATCTTCTTCCAATCATTTACCTCAGAAGGGACAAGAACTCCATATGAAGCCTTGTTTTCTACCCATTGATATTTGCTGTATCAAAAACGAAATAATCTAAGAATTATTTGAAGATTATTTTTCTTAGAGAAACTTTATCTGACGGTTCCAATAGAGAAGAAAACATGTTTTTACATTCTTAAAATGGTTATTTCTTGGATTGATGACTAGCTATTCATACAAGAAATAAGTTACAATTACAACTTAACTGCTAAACAATCACAATAAAAAAACATTAAAAATCAAGGAATTGTGAGTAAAGGATTACATTGAACATTTTAACAGTAAATTATTTAAAAGAACGATATTTCACATGCTTCCTTTAAATTTTTAAATATCCTCTGATATTGTCAATACATCATGATCTTTTCATTATGTTGTTGTATAGTGAAAGTAAATTACTGAATCATGGGTTTTTTATATGGACCAGCTTAAAATATGCTTATGATTATTGAATCTTGATATCCTATCCCCAAGAAAAAAATTCCTTGCCTTACATCTTCATCACACTAAAACTACTGGACCAGTTTTTTTTATTCTCGATAAGAATCTTATTTATGGGACTTTGAAGCAAATTATTCAATAAACACATCAATAAACAGTGTTAAATAAAAATAACAGACAGATCGATATGAAACAAAATTAAGTAACAGCTAGTTGAAATGTTTAACACTAAGGGAGTTTGATTATTTTCAGAACGAACGATGCGATCTATAGTTCTTAGATAACATTGAACCCACGTAAAATTTTGATGAAGATAATGGTATTCTTACTATTTTCGTTACTTACGCATGAAAAGGTAATCCGATACATTATCAAACTATCTGGAATTTTCAATATTTAATTAGATAACATTGATATGCAACCATTTTGCTTCATAGAAACTATTTATATTTTTCAGTTCCACACTATGGGTAAACACAAAAGTCATATTTAGTTTTGTTTCATCAGGTCGAGTTTTTGAGAAATTTTGATTTTACGGAATTTCTTGAAATGCTTATTGATGACAAAATTCGCTATCTATAGACGTACATAATTAAACTGCAATTATAATTTTTGGCAATAGTGAACTATAAAATATTATGATAAAATATAAAATTTACAATTCATATAATTGCATGTGCCTTTTTTGTACTTAGAACCCAAAACACGTAAAAATAATACATTTTTAATTTGATATTTTAATTACTGACATTATTACTTTTAAAAAGTCCTTTTGCCCTCACTTCATATTGAACTTGGAATCGAGAAGCAATTTGTTACCAGTCTTGGCAATGAAAGCAACATAATTCCGTATCTAAAACGAAATTTCCTAGAAAGACCGAGGCAAAAATTAGAGCTTGTATATTCGAAGGACTACAGATACGCGATATGATGAAAGATTCAAATTTCACGACCATCAGGAATGAAACAGAAAAATCTGCATTATTGTCTTTTAAGTGCGTGACTGAAAACTTCCTAGGAAACAAAAAAAGATGAAAATTACGTAGAAGTTGTTAATGAAATGTTAACAAACTTCAAAACACTGGGTTCCAAAATGAGTGTTAAACTTCATTTTCTACACAGCCACATCAATTATTTCCCTGAAAATCTTGGTGCTATGAGTGAGAAGCAGGGTGAAAGATTTCATCAAGATATCAAAACTTTGGAAACGAGATATCAGGGCAAGTGGAATGAATCTACGTTGGAGGATTATTGCTGGTGCATAAAAAGGGAGTCTTCTGAGCGTCACCGCAGAGCATCAAAACGGCGAAAGATTTCGAGAGAAAACTAACAATCTTATATCAACAGAATCAATATAAGTTTTTTTATATTAGTTAGTTAAGGGTTTTTCACTTGTCTTGACACTTTCATAACTCAGATTATCTCATTAATTTTTTTTGTCCTAATTATGAAGTTCGCCAAATTTCTTGTTTTTTTAAGTTTAAGGTGTAAATTACAAAAAAACTAGACCTGATACAAAAATTCTTAATACAGATTCGGATTCAGGATAGATGAATTTACTAAAATCAGTTGTTTTTTTCTGGTGAAACAGACTGAAAGATAAAAAATGCTGTGTAATCAATAGCCTTTGAGACACAGCCTCGTGGTTAAAGCCATCGCCTTATACATCCGAATCTATATTCGAATCCCAGAGGGGGAATGGATGTTTATTTTCTAACCTGAGTTTGTCTGCTTCTCTTTCTGTCCTTGCGTTATCTACGGCAAGTTCTAAGAATTTTCGGTTTTGTAGAATAGGCCTAAGGCCTCTACAATATTATAACAAAAATAAACAAAAATATAAATAAATAAATAAGCAACATTCGGTTTTTGAAAGTACAGATCCACAATAAAAATTGAGAAACTTGGCAATCGCGGTAAGACAGGATGTAATACAGTGCAACTTGGATAATTCGAACGTCTTTAATTCGAAATCGTGGTTAATTCGAAGATTTTTCTTAGTCCCTTGAATTTCTTATTAAATCAATGTTAAAAAATCGTGGATAACTCGAAGTTCAACTTCCTTAATTCGAAGTTTTTTATAAAAAATTTCGAACCATAACGACTTTTCGGCGTTTCATCGGTAAGAAATTCGAAACGTGACGTCGTTTGACACGTGACGCTTCAGACGCCATTCGAGCTTCCTGCTGTCAGTGTCACCATGTCTTTCAGTAAACCACGCGTGTACAAGAATTTAACGTTCGCTGAAAAGGTCGCCGTCATTGGCGAGGTGGAAAAAAGTGTGAAGAAGAAATGCCAAATCGCCAACGAGTGACACGGAATAGCGCCGAATTTCGTCGATACATTGAAGGACAAACCAACGTAAGTGAAGCTGTTTTTCGTTCACTAAACATGCGTGATGATTTTGCTAACCTTAATGATTAAGGTTAGCAAACATGCGTGCTGATTTTTGCGACTGAATTCTGCAAACAATCAGACATTCCACAATTTTTTGAAAAACTATTATTTTCTGTATTGAATATAACATGTAATGTAGCTTACGTAATAGAAATCTTATTTTGCTTACATACATATAGTGTTTAAGTCTTTCATACCATGATCTTTCTGAATAAATATTTACTTATTGACAGAATAATCTTTTCAAGCATTCAGTGGACCTGAAATTAAAGTTAAAAGATGTAACTTGTTTAATTCGAAGTCTTGGATAATTCGAAGTTTTGCAGTGGTCCCTTCAGCTTCGAATTATCCAAGTTGCACTGTATTACAAAGGGTTGTTTAAGCCAACACACATTTATCAAAGGTTAAAAATGAAGTTATATCCATTAACATTCACTATCGGTTTCCCGAGCTTATTAATTTTGCTCGCTTCATCAGTTGCTGACGAAGACCACCTGACGAAGCGGTCAAGATTAATGAGCTCGGGAAACCGGTAGTGAATTTTATTAGATAGAAGTTTATTTTTAACCGTTGATAAATGTGTGGCGGCTTAAACAACCCTTTGTATTATGAATAGTGCACGTTAAATTGCCGTGCAGGATGTTTATGTTAAGACAATAAAGCGAAAAATAAAGTTTCTGTTGAGTAATGCTAAGAGCGGTGTTTGCTCCCGATTTCGAAATATCCAATCTACACAAATCCTCTTCATTATGATAACGAAGAGGAATAAATTGACATTAATTCCAAATAATGCTTACACGAATTACAGCTGATATTGATGAGCTGGTGTTTTTGAAGGATTCAATATCACAATGAGAAAATCCCTGCAAATAAGAGTTGCTGATGTTTCCAGAGAGTTCGCAACCGTCAATGGTAAATTTAAATTCTTGGTCTTCAACATCGATCTTATCCATTTTTTGACAGGTTTCCTTAAGATGCCTGGGAGCGTCTTTCATAGTGTGTGAATCAACGATCACTAGAAAGTAAAATAAAAAAGGGGAAAAAAATCAAATAAAATTCGAACATTTATTTCAGAAAATGTTTTTAACTTACTTTATAACGGGAAAGTCAAACTCATCAAAACAGTCATTCTGTGGATCAGTGCGTCTGTTGTCCTAAAACGTGTTGGATTCTTACGTTGATCTTCATGAAACTTAGTATGCATACTCAAGGATTAGGGACTATCTAATTGATATATTTATAATTCTTTCCAAAAGGGATCTTGTCGAGACCGAATAGGCTCAAGAAATCCCGATAGATAAACATTGGAATCTACAATGGAATTCTATCTTATTTCTGATAATATCTCATAGTCTTAATACTAAATCGCAGCCAATTTAATCAGCTTGATAAGATGGAAATTAATCCGATTTATACATCTTAAGTAAATACTGCGGATTTAATTCCTTTTGTTTTCTTCAGAAAAAGGAAAACTTATAATGTACTTCAAACTTTTAACAACATTATATTCATAGTTAAAAGAATTGGAATATAAAAGCATAAGCTTTTCGTTTTTTTTATTTACATAGCTTAAAAAAATTGAAAAAAAAAATAAGAAATAAAATTGTAATGAAAGTAGGTTTATAGTTCTTTTAAATTTATGAAAAATCTTTTTTTTTTTTTTTTTTTTTTTTTTTATATAATAACTAGGCCATTCCCCTGTCTCCCCTAGTATGAGATAATCCAAGAAGAATCGATTCCAAGCGGTTACAGCAAAAAGTGATATTTTATTGCTTTTTGAATGAACTCATTATTTGATAGCACGCGAAGAAATATAATAAAAATAGAATTGGATTTTGGGGGACCAGAGTAGTTCAATGATTAGCGTTCCTGACTGCGAGGACGAAGGTCCTCAGTTCGAATCTCATGCAAGGCAATAAAAAAACAAAAAAAGAAAATTTATAATCTGATTTTCTCAGCAAGGGAAACTAATAATTAACAATTGTGCCGGAGAAACAGACACAGAAATAAAAGATTTTAGTAATACAGATTCAAAGATTTCTAAGTGAGTAAAAGTTCTTCTAATAGTTTATATACTTTTCTTTCAGTATGCTTATTTCTAATTTCTCTAACTATCGTATTTAAGATCAAAGACAGAGAAAATGTAGAATAACAAGAGATTCCACTTTCTCCATTTTGCTAAGACTGTGATATCACAAGGATTCAAATCGAGAAGAAGCTGTGGAAAGAAAGAAAGAAAGACACACAAACACGTAGAAAAAATTAGGAATCACCGAAGTCAACTCTGGCATTTGAACTAGGTTCAAGCATAGCAGACCCTGCCTTGATCATTCGACTACGTCGACGGAGATAAGAAACATTAAGCACTACTCAGTCCTTAACTTAACACTATTCAGCACTATGAGGTTAAAGGTACGACTCATTCTTTGTGCTGATATAAATAGTGCATGTTTATTTGGAAACTTATGTGTTTCTCGTTTTTTCAAGATACAGAAAATGTTGAGAATTTGTTCAATTTCACCATTTCAACTCATTAACATATTTTTATAATTAACGGGTGATTGAATGAAGTTTATTATTAAGCCATAGACTGTATTGATTTCCTGTTTGATTATAGCAACTGAAGATGAATAGGGAGAACACTTTTACCACTAATTTATGTAGGAGTAATAATTTGTAATCGAAATGTACAGGAAATGAATTTACAGGTCCGCAATCACTCATCCGGAATTCTGAATATCGAGAAGCTCTGAAAACCGAAATTTTTTTCGCGGCCTGAGTGGGATCAAACGTTGACTGACCAATGATACAACGCGCCTCAGTTGAGTCAGCTGTTACTCTGCACAAGTGCGTGTGCTGCTCTCACATGATTTTTTTCAATTTCGGATATTTTTTCCTCTTTCGTGAGTGTGAGTGTAACTTGACAGTCAAAAATACAAAAAGCTGTTGATTAAAAAAAGATAGTTTTGGTTATAAGATAGTGAACCTGTGTATTCATATACTGAATAAGAGAGTTTGGAAATGATACCTCCATTCTTTTTATTAAAAATTCGCAATCACAGTGTTGTTAGATAAAGTTTATCTTACTGTAAACTTAAATCGTTAAAATCAGGAAAAAAATGTATTATTTTAAAATATATAAAAATTAGAAATATATAGGACTACGTTTTTATGTTACATAACAATATTTTTCGTACGTGCCCCATTGCTTGTTTCCCATCAATGTCCGTTGACGCCACTAATAATTTCTAAGAGCAGTCACTAGATAGAGAAGAGTTCTATAATAGTCTAAAAAGACAACGGAAGATTTAAATTCATGACTTAATTTGGATAAATTTTGAATTGGGATAGTTAAATTTAATCTCTACAACAATATATGATGTATATATTGGTGTAAGTGATATTGAGTAGGTCGGACAAGTAGATACGAATAGAGTTCACTTATTTCACTATTTATACTTTTATTAAAATGTTTAAATGTCTTTAAATGAAGTAAAATTTTTTCGAACTGTATGCCATCCCTCCTATCATCTGCACTCTGCACTTATCTTAATAAGAAGTTCGAAAGAACTTAAATCCTGAATGAAGATTAAGGTCCTGACTCAAGCAAATGCAGGCGACTGGAAACCTTTTATTTCTTTTATATATTTCTTTTTCCAATGCACTTAAAATTCTGAAAATATAAATATAAACTTTTG
This sequence comes from Thereuonema tuberculata, assembly GCA_023159025.1. Taxonomy (NCBI): domain Eukaryota; kingdom Metazoa; phylum Arthropoda; class Chilopoda; order Scutigeromorpha; family Scutigeridae; genus Thereuonema; species Thereuonema tuberculata. The sequence goes on from JAFIDM010001028.1 coordinate 63,704,311, forward strand.
AAGCATCTGGGATTTATATTTTCTTATTTTTATTGAATTTTATTTTATTCAATAATTAATTAAATTAAAATTCAATAACAGTCCATTTTTGGGAGGTTTTCGAGATATTACTCGGTATTTTCAACTCAAAATTACTTGACGAAAACCTGAAATGATAAAAATAAGTAAAATAATGATTTGTATTTAAAATATTTATTATTAGTGCAACAGTTAGTTTTTTTTAAAAAATAATTTAATCTCTCACAATTTAAAAAAAAAAAATTATTTTAAAAAAAAATTAGTTGTTGCAGTAATAATAAATATTTTAAGTACAAATCATTATTTTACAAATTTTATATTATTTCAGACTTTTGTCAAGTTCTTTTAAGTAGAAAATTAGCTCGAAAACTTCCCAAAAATTGACTGTCATTGAATTTTAATTAAAATTAATTCTAGAAGATTTTGAAAATTAAAAACAAGAAAATTGAAATCCCAGATGTTTCCCAAGTTAATTTTTAAATTTTCAGAATTTTAGATGCATTGGTAAAAGGAATATATGAAAGACTGCAGTCACCTGCATTTGCTTGAGTCCGGATTTGCAATTGCTTTACGAGTGTAAAATACTTGGTATGATTAAAAAAGGTCTGACACACAAGCTATTTTAAAAAACATTAAACATTTTAATATTAATAGCATAATCAGGTTTCGACAGGGCACTTCTGCCGTTTACGAGTGTAAACAACAGAGACTTGTAAATGACTGGCGTGTCCTGTCGAAACTTAACTCTGCTATTAAATTTTAAAATGTTTAATTTTTTTAAAAATAGTTTGTGTGTTAGACCTTTTTTAATCATACCGAACTTAAATTCTATTTTGTTTAGAAAGATTATTTCTTAAAATTTCCCTATGTTTTTAAAGTAGCGATAATGGAACCGAGAAAAAGTGAAAAACCTACATATATTTACAAATTGTAACATCTGCTAATATTATAATTTTTCCCGTTACTGAAAAAATTCATTACATCCGTATTGTTACGTAAGTTGTGAAAAATCCTCTTAATTTTAATTATGCATAAACGCACTAAATTAATTGATTAATTAAAAGGCTTAATATTCATTGTACAAGACAATGAAATGTTAACAGAATTAGATAGAAATCCATTGTTATATTTTAATGTTTTTCTATGAGAATTTTTCTGGCCTTCTTGTGCTAATTTCTCGTTAAGGAGCCATGGGATAAGATTTCAAACATAAACGGTAAATCGTCTCTAAGACTTTTAACATGCATATCAAGTTTCAAGAAGATTCATCCAGCGGTTAAAAAGGTTTTATGGGGGTAAGATCAGATACAAGGGCATACATAGACTGCCGTTATAAGACCCACCGTTGTTTGCGTCCATCACATTATTCACGTCGAATAAAAACATAAACAAAATAATTTATATAAATTTCATTAATCCTTTTTTCAAATTCATCTTCATCTTCACTTTCAAAATTTTATGAACTTCCTTCTTCATCAGAAACATTCATCGCTGTCTTGAAATAATGTCATCCTCCTTTCAGTCAGGAGAATTACAAACACCACACTTTCGAAAATATTTTATAATACTTTCGGGTTTCATTTTATCCTATGGACTCTTTACCCATTCGCACATCTGCGGAATTGTGGCCTTCTTTCTCGTATCTGTAGAAGTTTCCGAAAAATTTGGACACTGTATGCAATATACCTATTTCTCCTTCATAATCCTTTCAAAGGCTTGTTTATTGATACATCTAAAGGTTGAAACGCGAAGGTGAATACTCGTGGGATTCTAACTGCACATGCATAAATATAACGCGTCGTTGGATGAGACGCATCGCTTTGTAAGACTCATTCGACTTATAGGACGCATCCTAATTTTCAGAGAAATATTAGATACAAATAAGCGTATCTTACATTAGGAAAATACGGCAATTTGATGAGCCTCACAAAAAAAATTTTGCAGTTTTAGCATTAGTTAATTTTATAATTTATTAAAAGGACATTACTTACACATACCTGAACAGATGATCAGCAGTAATCCAAACTTAAGTGAAAAATGCAATTGGTTATGCATCCTTGAGCCTGTTGGTTTTCACTTTTAAAAAATCTGAAATATACTGAAGGTAGAGTTGCACGTTTCAGTTATTTTTATAGCCGATTATGAATATAGAAAATCAAGCGGAAAAAATTGCCTTAACCTTATTTGTCCAATCGTTTTGAAAACATTGCATTTATCTTTATTCAATACGTAGACGTCATTCGTTTGATTGTTTTATATTTCGTAATTGCTATAATTAAAATCAAACGTCATAAAAACAACTCATTAATGTTTCAAAATAAACTGAGTGAATATGATAGAATTTTAATAAAATAATTATTTTTATTACTGATTACTAATATTACTAATAATGTTAATAACTTATTAGAATTTTAATGAATGAAGAATTATTTTTTTTGTATTATTTTAATTAATAATTATTTTTTTATTCTTTATATTTAGCTTTCTTAGGAAGGTCAAATCATTCAGTTCTTGTATGTATGTATTTGCTTGTGTTGTATATCCTGCCCCCACTTGTAATAACTTTATATCCGCTGGGTGGATCTTCTTGAAACCTGGTGTACATATTTAAGGACTAGATACAATCATTACAATACGAAATTTTGGGTTCTGGTTGAAAAATTAGTGCCGAATGGCGACAAAAATTTCCATAGAAAAGCATCGAAATATAAATGATAGTTTTCTATAAATGTCAGCAATTGGCTATTAAAAATATATATATTCGATTCGCATTCCTTTATTCTATATTTTTATTTATTTATTTATTAATTTATTTATTTATTTACTGTTACTTTCTTGTACATGATATGAATATCTGAAAAATCTTAGTCAATTAATATTTGAAAGTTACACCTCTCGTGCACATAATTGAAAATAAAAGTATTAAAAATTTTAATATAGTTTAAAAACATCGCAGTTTTAGAGCCATAATGAAAGTTTAGAGAGAAAAGTTCCAAGAGGGATCACATGTCAGAATTTTGAAATCTTGCAAATACTAACATTAATTTACAATATTACAACTTAACTTGCCCTTCAGGCACAGTCTTATGGTCAAATCGATGGCCTGCCAAGTTTTTGAACATGGGTTCGAATCCCGGCGCCGGCATGGATTTTTACTTTCTTTCCTGCGTTTGTCTGCTTGTTCTTTTCAGGCTTAAAGCCATTCCATGATGAGTTCCTGTGGAAGGCAAGGAACACCTCCTCAATATCTATTCCAAGATGAGAAGGAAAACTCCAATGTTACCCTTAGTTCTTTGAATCCTTGCATAGTATTTGCCCCAGAGTATTTCTATGGCTACTTCCTTGGGAGCGTACCTCCATATCGAAGAATGCACTTCAATGCAAATTCAAAATTGTAAATGTGTTTTAAATAAATTGATCTAGAAATATTATTTATTTTTTAAGAATCCTACAATATCTTTGTATTGGATATCACTGACTGATACAAAGACCTTTCTAACTTTCCTTCTTCGCATTTATCCTTGCCAAAGGCTATCCACAGTTATAACAAAGCAACATTACGATAAATATCATGAAAATATTATTGAGGAAAAACAAAGTTCATTTGTGCTTATTCCTTTTCTTAATATTTAACTTTTTCAGAGAGGAAAACAAAACTTGATAATTTCAAACAGATATGAGATACAACCATAACTTTAGTATCTATACTTATGACAGATGGAGCAACACCGCGATCGCGGAAGTGAAAGAACTGCTTCGATATGACATGACACTTAATCTCCAGAGGTTTTCCAGATGCTTGGCCTACAAGATCTCTTGACTTCAATGCATATTACTTCTGACTGTAGGGATATCTGAAAGATCGCGTCTTTGAGGGATGCGTACAGGCTCTGCCTCATCAAAAAGTCAAGCATACAACAGCTTATCAGTGACATGCCACCGGAAATGCTGCGTGCAACAATTAATCACGCTGTATTACTCTAATTAATCATAGAATCAAAACCCCCAGCATCATAAAGCGAGATAAAAACCTTTTTATAAATTCGAGCTCGTCGAAGAAAAAAACAATTCATTTTAAGTGCTTCCATGAAACTTTTAAGTATAGTATATAGTATAGTATAATAGTATAATTTTAGGCAAATTTTATTGTGCAATAACAATAGTATTTGTATTGTAACGTCGCATCTGAAATAGTGTTTGTTTTTTCTCAATCTTTACACCGCTCAGGCCTGTACTTTTAATTAGCCTTGAAATCCAATGAATACATAGTACGTCAAAAATAATTGCTCGTGATCAAAACATCTTTTAATAGCTGGAACTTCCAGGTACAGTAACATTATTT